>JAAMPD010000509.1:0-48421 GCA_025266255.1 Trissolcus basalis | reverse complement strand
AAATTGCAAGTCCAAAATATGTGTTCAATGGTATCCATACCTTGACCACATTTACAAATGTTACTGTTTACAATTTTTTGTCTGAATAAACTATTATTAAGTGAGGTATGATTACTACGAATTCTATGCCTATTTCATAGCTTCAAATGCGATCGCAGCGCCATCTCCAAGAGTGAACTACAGGTACTGTTGAAAAAAAAAAAGTTGTTCATTTAAGCTATAAAGTAAAAAGTAATTAGTGAACATTGTTTCAATTTGAAAAATAAACAATTTATATCAATGACTTTTGAGAAATTCATAATATAAAATCTACGTTTTCATTTAATTTCAAAAGCCAATTTCTACTCGCTCCAAAAAATGTTTAAAAATGAATTAGAAAAAAAATCTTTTTTTTTTTTTCATTTCAATTTTTTGAAATAAATATTTTTTATTGAATAGTCTATCTAAAATAAATAACGATATCACATAATCTCTCGAGTGTCAACATTTTACAACCACCTTTATTTGTCTATTAAACGCGATTGAGTAAACGTGAAACAAAACAGCTGCCATAATTAATCCTTGCCAAACGTTTAACAGCACGGAAGACCTTTATTATCGATAGCGCGGCACACTGATTGAACGATGCTATTTGACTTTCATTACGTCTCGTAAGCGTCGTGATATTGACTTAGACGTGCAAAAGCTCCGGATCCAATGCCTCAATCACGCGCATAGCCGTTTCGGCAAAATGTTCGATGAGCAAATCCGAGTTCGAATTTGCTTAGTTTAATAAGGCTGTCTTTATACCGCATGTAATGGGGGAGACTCCATCAAGCAGCCGAAACGCTTAGCAAGTTTTTCTGATTGCAAGATTTACCCAAGAATATCGTTTTGTGGATCGAGAACCCATTTTAGAGTTTCAAACGAGATTTCAGAAACTCCGAACGAGCCGGGTTTATGAGTATCGTTACGATTACGGGGGAAGGATGCGTTTAAAAGTCACTGTAAACGAAGAGCACTTTTATAAGCTATACACTTAAGATGTTGCGAACGACATCCCGATCATTCAACGAGTCACGTGAAAAAAGCTGCCTTTCGTGTTTTTTTACGATTTGTTTACAACTCGGGGTTCTTTTATTGAAATTTTCATTGTGAATTGTATACATTTAGAAGTTTCATTTCGTCCTCAATGACACTCCACATTTCAGCAAAATATTTATTTTTTTTTCATTCGTGTTCACATTGTTACAGAGGTTCTTCGTATAAAGTCAGTTTTTAAATCATTTTTTTTTTTTTTCGATAAAAAATATTTTTTTAGTTTTTTGTCATTTTATAATTTTTAAATTGATTTTTTTTGCACAATAAAATGAATGTTATTTTAGAAAAGATATATTTCAGTTTACAAATTCCTGTTTTTCGTACTTCAATCACGTTGTTTCAATACATGTTTCAGTTTTTCACTTTGCTTTATTCGAGCATGTTGGTATTATTTTGCCATACATTCCAAAAACAATCTATTGTGGTCAAAGTGAAAGTTAGTCAAATATAGTGCGTACAAAAAATACCGAGTTTGAGCGTTTCGCACCACCTCGTTACCTGGAAGGAATTACTTTGGCGTGTAATAGCTAGAGAAACTTATCTTGTCTGACGGCATTTGTAAGGTTAAAGATTCGTACTTAATACCTTATCTTGTTAAGCAATGCGCTTAAGATTGTCGTGCGCCTGCAGTTAACCGTTTTTTGCCATATAAGCGTGCAGCATTGTCTTAGGCCATGTCAAACAGGTTCGCGTAGGCGAACCGGACGCCCTTATGAATGACCAATGTGGGTCTTGGTGGCAGCACCTTTTGGACCCCCAATTTTTATCACGCTGGATCAAAATGAATGGTCTCGAAATTAACTTTCTGTTTTCTGGCATTATATTTGTTAAATTTCACGTAAACATGTACTGCGATAAACAAAACATCCTGTGAATAAAATTTTTTTTCTCTAAAAATAAAATATGTACAATTTATTCAAAAAGCCAATTCAAGTTTTTTTTTTGTTTTTTTTTTTCTATAAAAGTACCTTTGATTTTTGAACTGTGACAAAAACAAATATGAAAAGTAGTTAAATGTAGTGTCAGATTCATATTCTTTATAATGAGAGATAAAAAAAAGTTTTCATAGGGCACATGTATTTTTATGGCCCAGTCATATGGTTAATATCAGCCGAAGACAATTCGAGACATTGAATACGGAGCAGACAAAAAAATTAACGATACTAAAATGAATAGAGGCCCCAAAAAATATCGTGTAACGTATCTTTGAGGTTTTAATAATGATTCAAAAATGAACAAATTGAAATGTTACGAATAACAGACGAATTCAGGCCATCTCAGAGAGGCGTTTTGTTAGAAGCTATTCGTAATAAAATGACGCGACAGCATCACTGCCAGACTGACCACCCTAGTCAATGTGAAACGGTTACACACAATGAGAGTAGGCACCACCCGCTGTTCTCGTGTCATTCAAACTGATTTCGTGATCTTCGGAGTTGGTTTTGCTTTCATGCATCAAGATTTGAAATCAAAGACTGGAAAATGTTGATGCTATATTAAACAAATTGGCCGGGCGACTTTTTCAAGTGTTTAAGTCCGAGACATAAATTAGACAAACGTGACGGAAAATGTGATTTCTTGTGAAATGTCCTATAACTTTGGAAGCAAAGAAATAATAGGTGGCTTGTTCGACATTTTTTTCACAATGCCTCATTTATAGATTGGCCATTGTGAGGTACAAGAAACATAAAATATATGAGATGTTGATGGTTTTTTTTTCTGTTAGATTTTTTTTCAATGAACTTTTTACATTCACATAAACACGAGAACACTGGTTGACAGAATGAACATGAAAAATTCATTGTGCGGAATCGTAAAAAGGCAATATTTCGATGAAGATATAATCCCGAGGTTTTCATTTTACGCATTTAAATGGAACCAATCATATCTATCTCAGTATACCTCGGCAATCAATAAATTAATAGGTGAATGGAAGAATTTGTATTTATTCAAGATTAATGGACGTTAGAGTCGATACATTAGTATTATAAATATGATGTTCTGATGTTATTTTTTCGGCTAAAATAAAAGCTATAATAAAAATAGCTTCATAAAAAAAGAAGCAAAATTGGAAGAAACAATTTGTCTCGTAACATCAAACAAGTTTTCGATATTCATATTATTTGGTATAACTTTGATCGTAAGTTTTTTTGTTCTATATCAGATTTTTCTGAAGATTTAAAAATATTTACAACACGTTAGGACTAAATTAACTAGTTCCATGATTCATATTCAAATCAAGTATTGATAAATAATTTAATCTCAATAGTTGAAATTCCAAAATCTGTCTCGCAAGATTATATGATGAGATCAATACAATCTAATCTTGGGGAAAAAAAAAGTATTCAAAAAACACAAACAAGTTGATGAAGCGTACTGAAAAAAACTAAGCTGAATTATCTCACTAATTTCTTCGAACTAAATTGAGGGTTACTTAGCACCCTTGCGCGGGATCACATAACAACTGAACACGGAAAACCTCTCGAGTTGATCTTTGGACCCGATAGCCGATGTTATCGGTGCCCATGGAGACTTGTAGCTTGGTCCTCTGGCGTGATTCTGTGTCTTCGATTTCGAGCTAAAAATCATACTACCCAAACTGGAATCGTCTCGGCTGTTACATGTTCAATGTGTTACGACATTGACGACGGCTCGCCCATTAAATAGGACATCTTTCAATCAGTTCTATTTTATTGCTTTGTCGCAAATTAAGTCATTCGTAAGAGAGAAAAAAGAAATTGAAAAAAATGTTGATTCTATCACAATTCATTACAAACCATGTTGTTGAAATCAGGTGATAAATTGAGAGAGCGTTTGTTTGTGATGGAGATTCGCGATTGCGCTCGACATGCGCGTGATAATATAAAAATATATATCATACACAAACGGACATTCATCCAAGCGATGACCCGAGGATAACCACAAAGGAATTGCCAGATATTCCCGATGTCAAGACATGCTGTATGCTCCAAGGGGAAATACATCTCGAAATTCGTGTGTATCTGATACCAACCAAGTTGAAAGGAATGCTCCAAAGAGTCCTCCATAGTTTCCAATAAGTCCCAACAGAACACTCTCCAAGTTGCTAATTTCTTTTTTGCTACCAGCAAACACAAATCAAAACTTGATCCAAATTTCAGATGAATTTTTCATGATGAAAATAACTTGACGGGTCTTTTCTTACCTGAAAAATAATATTTGTTCATTAATATAAATAACGACTAAAAGAATAACCTCCTCAAAGCAAAACAAAAGAAAGAAAGAAAAATTTTTTCCTTCACAACGAAACGTAAATTCTTGTTAATATTCGCTTTCCTTTGTCAACAAACAATTGTTAGCGAAACATGCAAATGCAAAAGCAGCTTGCTTGAATTGTATACGCGAGTTCGCGAAATGTGTTCATAAAAGTATGGCCTGCAGACATGACTATTTTTCTTGTACAAGTTAGCAAGCCGAAGTACAAAGAGCGTTTGTGTTTCCGGTATTGAAGAAGAGCGGAGCAACTTCATGTCGACATCGCGTGATCAGAGCAGCTTGTTCGTCGGTGAAAACCATAGAAATATGTTGCGCATGGAGTCCTCCTGAGCATCGTTTGATTCCGCCAAAGTCTGACATAGTCCCTCTGTAACTCGCGGTTTTGTATAACGTTTGACCTCGTTTCGCATGAATAGCAAATGTCATCCATTCTTTGAGATATTAATTATGTCCCACCGACATAATGCATTTGTTTTTTATATTTCTATAAAATATCTGATCGACTTTTTGGTCCAATAAGAAATCGTCGAGTGAACAACATTCGTACCTGCTCCGTCAAAGACGATTTTTACGACGTCTAAAAAGTTCTGCTGTTTCGTTGAATATGGTCTCGTTTTTTTTCTCTTTCTCTCTTTTTTTCTTTCTTTTTTGGAACACTCGATACATACAAGGAACTCGACGAATTTCAACTCGAGTCAAGTGTCGCTGAGTGTCGATAAAACTCGCACAACACCGCACGTTCGTGTAAGCCACAAAAAGGATCAGAGGTTTCTTATATGATTTGATGTTTTATTAAAAATACACGTTCGATATACTCACACGTTAGTCGTGTAATTTCTTTTATCAAATATTCTAATTTTTTGTCGGAAACATCGACAAAATTTTGTAATTCTGTTTGATTTAAATCTGTTTTATTAACTTATTCACATATTGAATTGATTATAAAAAAAAACATGATTCCAAAAGTGTTGAATAAATTGAAACAAACGCGTTCGATATAGAGTTACTTCATCATTCATGAGACTTACATTATACCTTTTAAGTAAACAGTGTTCGGATGTTTGACACTTGCAGGCAGACATATGATTCAAAATCGCGGTCGCGTATGACACCAGACGGCCTTTCTTCTATGTTTACATGCCGATATCAGTGTGTTATTCTTTTCAAAAGCCTAACTCGGTTACATTTCAAGGCGGCGTCTATCGTAAAAGTGACAAAAAGCGGAAACATTTTGTGGGCACATGTACGGTGTCTGTCAACGGTACAAGACACTCTTGTACACCAAAAGGCGTGGCAGCGATACATTTATAGAACCTCAACGGTAATTCAAAAAATTCATTATTCATGCAAATAAACGCCAACATATACGTACACCACCTAAACAGAATACCTGGCTGCGTAAACCAAAGCATACTTCAATCAACGTTGCGAACCTATTTTACGTGACTCACAACATTGTTATTATCTGCTCTCGGACAGATATTATTTCATAAATTTTATCTCACTTTCCACTTTGGTACGCAAATATTTTCAAACCGGTGCTTGTTTTGCCAAAAACCAGCGGAAACATTTTTGTAACAGTTTGTGTAGCATGGCGAGGACACTTCATTAATTTTTCGGTATCAAAAATTGAACAACTTTTTGCACGCACTTTCATATAGTTTTCTGCCAACAACAACAGAGAGCCGAGGAACCGAAGCGAAACGAGAGTCCGAAACCGGGAATAACCAAGCGATAGTATTTATAAGCAGCAAATGACATGGCTGACAAGGCGAGAAAACTGTACGACGTGCTGAATTTATGTTTTGCCGTCAAATGAATAGCTTGCGCGCACTTCTGCCGTGCATGAGACAGTCTCAAAATACTTGATATACATGTAAGCAGTTGATGCTACATGCCCTCCGCTTCATATGAGTTTATTCTCGTTCGTCTGAAGAGCGGTAATGTACGTGTCATTTACACGAATCATCGATTCGAAGCTTGCACTTTGCAATTTGTACTTTTTATAATTTTTTTTCAGCTCATAAAACGTACGTCTGTCAAATCCACTACAAACAAAGATGTTTCCCTTTTTGCAACCCACGTTTGTTTGATACGATGAAATTTCTGCGGAACATAAACATCAGATATATAGTTGTACAGTGAAATGAATAGTCTTCTAAAGCGACAAATAATCGCAAGATTCGTGCGTAGTTCTCGAGTTATTTATCGGCGAGATAAACAGCGTGCGGCTGGTTTTCAATATAAACATCGATAAGTTGAGTGAAAGAAGCGAGGAAGGAGGATGAGACTTGACGACATATACCAGACGCGAAATTCAGGACGACCTGAGAAGAGCTTGTTCTCGTTTTAGGCGTAAAACTTTCGTCGCACTGAGAAAATATATAGGTATAATGGACACCGATGGAATGCAACGGCATCGAGATTAGTTCAACATGATCCCTCGGCTGGAATACATTTTGTTTGATTAATCAAGTTTGCACGATAAGCTAATTTTGATCATCATTTTATTCGCATTTTGTGTAAGGTGGATGAATTATAATTGGCCGAAATTCGTGTGGGTAAAAAATTGCAAAATTATTCACCACTTTGATACGAAAATAGTCGAAAAAAAACTCACATTTATATAACTTCAACAGCTTTTATTTCAACTTATCAATATCGTATGAATTATTAACTGTAAAAAATTTTAATTTGCTTACAAATTGTCGCACGTTCGAGTGACAAAAAAAGAAATTTGTCGAGTGTGGCCATTTCAATAAATAATTCTGAAATAACATTTTTTGTGTTTGTCTTGGTATTTCTATATAAATCATATCTATACCTCTTTCAACTTATTCTTATAGCCATCAGAGAGAATCAAAACAAAAAAAAAAAAAACAATAAGAAAACATTTCCATGAAACCTAATTTGTTTTTTGCCCTGAAAATAAATGCGATTGAAAAAATAATTGAACTGCTGATTAGCTCTAATTACCTTTAATTATAATTTTTAGAGAGCGGCAAAAATTCTTCGATTCTTTGCGAATCATCTGCCATAAATAACGTTGAACACATCGCATGGCCAATTACCGGCCTAATGCAAACAGCATACTTAGAGTCAACTACATAGTAATGCCATTAAGACGCCCGAATACGAGCACATCAAAATGCTTGGTATCGTAAATACATCTACGATCGATGGATGAATAATGGCCATTATCTGGGCCCGCGTATACACCTTGCCCGCAATCGAACCACGCGATGCCGGAAGAAGTGCGATTCGCAAGCGCGATAATGGTGCGCCAGTATACACTGCAATGGTATGTAAATATATCAGGCTCGGGCATATGTGCTCGCATGAATTGCAACATAATACTGTCAGATATGCAATTGCGTCCAGGTATACGCGAACGCACGTAACGTGTCGTCGTATATAATATCCTCGGGTTATTTACGGAATTAGGGTTCGTGCGTGTGCGCGCAAGTGATCAGCCCTGCAATCGAAGCACGCCGATTACCACTGATTGGTGTCGAGTTCATTAATAATGGCCATTTTTGCCAAAGCGATTTTTCGTGTACTCCATTATTCCGTCGAGCTGTAAACAGTTTTTTATTGGCACATGAAATAATAACAAGCAATGGTTATCAAAAGCGAATTGTGTGATGTGCGCATGGAAAGGCAATTCTTTATTCAGGACAATTTTAGAATGCGATTAAAAATGATCGGAGAGCGCGCCTTCCAAATTATTCAATCCAAAATGAATAATTTGCGTGAAAAATTAGCCGAGGCTTGTAACCAACGACTTTTCCCCCGTGCTAATTCAAAACAGTCAACTTGTCGTTGAATAAGCGGGCGCTTATCGTGTTCAGAAAGTTGTTAAAAAAAAATTTTGTGTCCATCCCGAGGCAAATTTTTGGATTCAATTAAACGCCGAAAATAATGGCACTTTACATACCACAAAGACTGAGCTAAATTTGAAAATCATGTTTTTACGTTAACTCATAACATAAAACTAATCTGTGTATTCATATCGCGCATATTTCGTGCGCCTTATTCTCCGCAGTTATATTAATAGTTCCATTCATCCAGAGACAAGCCGATCATAAATATCTCCGCTCGTAGAATCTAATTAGATGTGTAATAGTTTTCGAAATATTTGGTTTAAGGCTCAAGCGAGCATTCTTTGGAGACAAAGATGTGCAGTCAGCAAATGGAGTGATAAAAACATAGTGCCTACGTTTGTTCATCTTCTGCGTCTATATCCGTTAATGTCCCGATCGTTATCGGCATTGAATTAACGACACGACTAACTCGTCGTCGTTGTCATTTTATTTCCATAACGGATATAAGTGGACGTATCTCTGCTTGACCCCTCACTTGTCAATCTATTAATTCCTGTTCCAACAGTTTTTACAAGCAAAGGAAGTTTACTAGACGAATCAAAGTTATTTAATTAACATCCAATAATTTGGCGTCAGCAAAGTCGTTAGTCTGAAATTTGTGTTTCTAATCCCTGAATCAATTATCTTATACTATTTTATAAATCTTATACGGTTTCATCCTATTAATTATTTACAATTTATCGAATAGTTTTTTTTTTTGTCAAAAAAGTTGGAAATTAACATTCTAAAACTTTATCAAAATGTATTTAAAAAAAAGTCTCTTGTACCCTACTTAAAACGTTCCAAGTCCATAAATTGTGAATTTTATGAATGAAATCAGCACCTTGCAAAATTGTGAATGAAAAAAGAGACACCGACACATTGACTCTTTTCGAAACTTAAATTTTAGCGCTTTATCTCCGAATTGAAATTCAATTCGAATCGTTTAAATTCCCAATTGATACGAAAATAATGTCTACAAATTTGAATACCGCAAATCTCGCGGGACGAATGAAGTGAACTAGCCTACACGTCGGTGTACATTTAAACACGCCCGAGGTCTCGCTTGAAATTAATTTCTCAATCAGCGAAACGGCGCACAGCTGAAAACAAAACTACAAAAAATGAAGCTTCATATACATTTGTCACATCGGCGTGGCCGCTCTTCATAAAGTCGCGCAGCGAGCGATTGGTGCCGGTTCTTTTTTGGTATATATTTCAGCACGCTATCGGGCGCGTACAGTCGCTGAATTTCCATTTTATTCGCGCATAATGACACGATAAAGAGAACGACGAGGCAAACAAATAAATATGCTGTCACGTATATTCCACGTCGTATTTTATGTCTGAATTCGCGTATACCTAATGAACGATCCGTAAATTCATTTGCTTATCGCGGGCTGCGTGTTGCCGGACGCCGTGTATCCAAAAAAGTGTTTAACATAAATTCGATAGCGAGGATGACGCGGACGCCATCGGAATAACTTGGCATAATCCGTTTGGTTAAACGTTCCAGCCGCTTAGGAGAGCGTCGGCCCGTAATATATTACGTCGCCATAGGTGCCGTTGACGCGCGCACTTCAGGTTTGTTTGGCAAAGCTTAATAGATACAGTCCGGTCGTGCTTTATGGTGGACTCGCTGAATTGCTTGGATCGTGTCCAAGTCACTCGAGTACGACTGCCACTGATAGCAAGCTCTTAATTACTGTACTCCTTTAGATTTTTCACCGGTCACGAGACACCGGCCATCATTAATTCGCGTAATCTCAGCCTGACAATGAACGATCACACCCCAAAAGTCATTGAAAAACGACCATCCTGATCTCACACGCATGTTTTCTAAGTGAAATTTTTCTCATTCCATAGTTCATTATCAGATAAGGTATCAAGTAATTTAATAAACGACATGCCTGTGTTTTCTTTTATATATACAGACATCACAAAATATACATCAATTTTATACTGCACAAATATTAAAAGATGTTGTTACACAACTTTTTACAACTAAAAATATTTTTCATACTAATGAAACAGAAAAAATATTACAAAATTCGAAAAGTTTCTATAAAAATGTTTTCTCTGAAGCATATTTTTGCTATTTTGTATTCATTCATTTCACGTTCCGTTGTATTTGAACAACTATCTGCATTATTCTTGGTATTCCTATGAAATGATACACTATTTCCAAGAATTTTTTTTTGTTTGAATCGTACAAATTATGCCACTATAAATATGAACTCGTATGAATAACAATTTCACAACAACCTTTGGACGTAATCAAGCGAGAGCATCATAACAAATGACAAGGAAGCTCTGATCCGATAGAGTAAGTAATGATGAATATTCTTGCAAAGGTAGACGCATTCAAATGAATGGAACAAGGTGACTCTTGATAACCCTCTTACAGAGACATAAAGACACTGAGACACAGAGTCGATAGGACCTGGTTGAATCGGGTAAACTTTGTCGACGGCATTAAGTCACTCACGCTGTGGTGTTATTTATTGCGCGAAGGTTCCTGAGACCAGCAACCCTTACCGCACAGTTTGTCGCGCAAAATCGTAAAGGGAGTGTTGTTGACAAGCCCGACTTTAATGAAAATTTCGTCCTTGAAAATTCTGTTTTTGCCATCATATATAAGTCGAACTTAAAGTTCTATCAAACTGCATCACATTTAAATCGTCTGAAAAAAGAACTACATTTCAATAATCAAAATATAAAAAATTATAGATTGTATATAATCTAATCCAGTAGCCAACATAAAGTTTATTATTTCACACTCTGAAATAAATTTAAAAAAAATTACACAAAAATGTTTTTTCCGGTTTTGATTAATTTAAGATCATAGTCGTAAAGCATGAAACTCATGTGATAACGCTGAACTTTCGCATGCGTTACAAAATGCCCAATGTTGCGGATGTTGAATGGCCCGCTTGTCTTCAAAATATCTTTGACTTATAACGTCAAAAGAAGTACGATTTACAGGCCTTTTATCACAAGTGGCCTGCGCATTAACGATACACTTTCGATGAATTAATAAAGCAAGAGGAAAAAATTGATTCGAATTTTTTATTTCGCACAACACGAGAACGGAAGTTTTTAATTGAAACGATGAGAAACAGCTTGTACTTTTATCAAGGCGGTGTGTCTGACGAAACGGGAGAGATATGAAAAGCTTCAATTTCGCTTTCGACGACTCTTGAAACGAAAAGTATAATAATGCGTATTTAACGATAAACTCTTGCAGTAATATTATTACTCTTTTCTTTATGAATGCATCTGCGAATTCGGCAAATTGTTTTCACGGATAACGACGTTTATGAGCTTTTCGTGCACCATTGGATGGCACTCCGAAACTCCGGTCGTTGTCGTAAACCTTGCCGGGAGCAATGGCAGACGTTAATTAAGTTTCGTTAAGAGTTTGCGGAGCGAGTGCTTTACTCTTTCTGTGATGCCTTGTTGTCTTCATCTCCCTCTCTCGGTTGGTTTTCTCTGTCGCGAATGAAAATGCGAGCTCTTTACCTCTCGCTCTTTATTTTTCTCTTTCTCAACGATCTTCGGCACACGAGTCGCCTCGTGGTACCAAGCGAGTTTCGCGGCGCGGCGGATTGTTACGAAAGGATTTGTGGTAATCCTTGATCTAATTTGCATGCTGATGGTAATGGATGTCTATCTTCCCTTATTCCTTGGGTTTTGTCGACGCTGTAGAAACGACGCGATTGCGAACCGACGCCATGGTTGCGCTTACCATTTTTTTGCAAACAACGAAATTAACTTCTGTTTGTATAATTCTAACAATTTTTAAAGTCAGCTTGAAAATGTATCGTTTTTTGGAAAAAGAGAAGTATTTGTCGACCAAGCTCTATTCCCTTCTGAATAAGAGAACCAAGAATACTCCATCAGCCGTAGAAAAATATTCTTCAAGAAAGAATAAGCGCCTTAAATGAAATACAAAAATGTTTGGTTGGAGAAAATTATTCTAAAAACATCCATACTTAGTTGATTGAAACGTCAATTTTTTGCTTTAAAAAAATATGATTTTCAGGATGATGAGACGAATGAAAAAATTTTAACAGAGAAAAATACCAAAATTTTGCAAGATGATTCACGTTTGAAAAATCTGCATAAAATCGAAATAATTTTTTCTCACGTAAAAAACTATAACGTGACCAGATCGAGTTTTTTTTATTACATTCTTTTACTTTTATGGCAACGAAATTTGGTAAATTGTATTTATAAGTTTTGTAAAAAATGTGGACATCCAAACATGAGTTGCGATTAAACGAAATAAACTGATAAAGACATCGAATGAAAATTAATTTGGGACCTGCCCATCATTACGTAAATAACGTGTGTTCTCGCATGTCCAGTCTGCATACTTCGAGGCTTGGTCTTATCTCTTAACTCGTCAATAATTTTCGGTGAAAAGCCTACAGTCAACAAACACGAAACCATTTTATACAAACAACACTCACGCGGCAAGAGCCCAAATGCAGAAAAAAAAGTCAGATTGTTAAGTTCCCATCGAATAAAGTGCACGGAGAATAACGACGGACGCAAACACAGCTTTAAATATGTCTCGTACATTGGGCTCTGTTATCTCTAAACAAGCTGCCAAAAAGCGGAGCCAGCGGATGAGAGTGGCGAAACGCGCGTTTCTGCGCGGCATCCAGAGCGCGCCCAAATCGGTGGACATTCTCACGAATCGGCCAGTCGTAAGTTATCGGTTCGATTAAGAGCCCGATGACACGACGAGTGGGACTTTTTTGTTCGCCCATGAGGGGTTTTTATTCTTGAATTTTTTTTTGCGTGCGCGGCACCAGACCAAAGGGGTAAAGAGTGACCGCGTGCACGCGAAACGCAGTTCGAGGCGGAGCGAACGACTGGACAAAATAGGAATAAGAGGAAGAACGCCTACCATTGGTACCGGTAGGCCTATCGGCGTCCACGCCGATGGGAAAAAACTTAGCTGTTAACAAGATGGTGCTCACTCGGCACTTCGAGGTGGCTTTGCCGGTGCCTCTGCTCGTGACGCGACCGACCGGCGCCTACCGTGCACATCCCACCCTTTCAACATGGCCGCTCCTTAGCCTCCTTCCCTCAACCTGCTCTGTACTTACCGGTTCCTTTACCGACCTCTTTCGTGCCAGCTACCATTTCCGACACTCTTTTTCCCCGTCGCGACCGTCAGCATACATATTTATAACACTTTTCTGCCGATATCTTTGTAACTCGTTCACACTTTGTCTCAACATTATCAAGTACATGCTGTGTTCGCCGATAGGTCCTGCGAAAACGGCTTCTGTGCGCACTAATATCTCTCGATACTGCCCAATGTTCGGTCGCCACCTGATAAAACGTCTCGCCTTTCCACTCTGCTCTTCTGCCAACTTATCAATTATCTTCCTCCAGAAGGGCAGAAATGAATGTACTAATTATAGTGTGGGCCACTGCTTATTCTTTGTAAGTATACCATTGGGTCCAAATTCCACAACCTGTAAGTGAAAATTATTCTGTCAAAACAAGCTACATTTTTTGGAGTCTAATTCATACAGACTTGAATGATATGGAATTTTCAGATGGCATCAGGACACGCTGAAATTTCAAGTTGGACAAATGATTCGACGGACAAAAATTTTAATTTTATCAGGTTGAAATATTCAAGGACTGATGAAATGTCAAATAACTCACTTTTTTCGTGTAATAATATCACTGAATAATAAAAAGATTGGATTGCAAAATTGTGGCGTCGCCTGATGCATCGCTGATAATAATCAATTCTTTTTAAATTTATCTTCTTTCGTTATCAGTTACATTCGTATGCTGATGTCTCAATTTAATTAAAACCAAATTAATGTTATTACTTTTTGCATTTTTTTATATTTTATTATATCTCGAGTTCAGTGTTATTTTGAATTTTATAACGGTTATAAATTTGTATCCCAACAATGCTGCTTACTGTCTTTCATTCCCAATTTTGGTTTATTATCTCATTCATCATTAAAAAAAACTGTTTATTATTAACGTCATATTGAATTCGAGCTGTTGAATAGGTGTCTTTGTTTTATTTCTGAATTATTCAAATATCTGCTTGATGGTTATAATACTTGATGGGGAGTACAATGAATCATATAAAATCCTATGCATTCTATCAGAAATGATGTCAGCAAAAATTGCAAGATCCATGGAAGATCATCAGACCAATTTGAGAATAGGCCACTGCCTGATGGCCGGGCTTGAATATATTAGACAACTTGATATTTGAACTGTCGAGACAATGTGTTTGATGTGATCTGAAAGCATATCATATTTTATTAATTTTCATTTCAAATATATGAGATAATATTGGCATTACTTATAAATAAAATAAAATTAACCAATTCCAGACCAGTAAACGAGCAACAATTAAATTCCTGAAAATAAAATTTTTTTCATCTACCATGTTTCTTTAATTGTAAGGTTAAATTAAAAATGTAAAAATGAGAAAAAATAACAGAAAAACGTTTTTTAAATTCGAGCTTCTAATACAATTTTTATCAGAAAGATGAAAATTGAAGTAGATTGATTTCTAATAGTACAGTATTTTATTAAAAGTAATAGCAATAAATTGACAATACACCATCAGATATAATTCAGACCACAAATCGTTGATAAAACTTGGTCCAGAAAAATACCCTGTATAGATTATGAAGCAGCGAACTAAGGGGATCGCGTATACAATAAAAGAGACTCTTTAAACTTTTGTAAGGTTGAAAAGAACGAGAGCACATCGGTTTACGAGCACGATATGATTCAACTCGAGACTTTATATTACTTTACGCCTTTCGGTTTCAAAATTTGGGATCGATGAACTCTCGTTTTAATGATGTTCCAAGTTCTTCGTAAGACTCGAGGTACTTTGGCAAGGGGTTGAATGTATACAACCGATATTACTATTTGCCGAGGGTCATAACTTTAACTTGGTCAAGTATACAGCGATCGACCCAAGAGTTTGCTACTCAAGTTTTTGTCGCAATTTCCACGATATTTTACATCAAGAAGATTCGGCGTCGTTAAATGAAGAAGAGAGAGAGAGAGAGAGAGAAAAATTTAAACGAGTGGCCAAAAAAGAGGCAGAAGATGATGAAAAAGGTGGAATTCAGGGCCCGAAAAAAGCGGTCCCACCAGAAAGTTCGAATGGCGCTAAAGGATCCTGTGAGACGTACAATTTATCCTCCGTGAGACTAATATAAAATGCAAACGAAAGTGCGTGTAACTGTTGAGGCATGCACAGGAAACAGGTCCCACCTAAAAGGGCGCCTGTATCCGTCTTTCTGTATTTGGCGGACGATCTGAGACAGGGTGGCGATCGTATTTAAAGGGGGCCGCTGATCGACCAACAAGTGGCGGCGGCTGCTTCAAAGACCAACGTTCTCCACTTAGTGTCGGTGTCCTCGTCTCTCTCACAGCTGGGCGCACTAGCGCCATCTCGATCGACAAATGCTCTCTCGCGTCCTTTAGGCGAGTTGTCTCTCCCATTAGATTAGGTGTCCTGTAGCGGGATGCCGCGAAAAGAGAACAGAAAAAGGCGATAGAGAGCTAAGACAAAGAAAGGCTGCTGCTGGTATCGCTGGAAAGAGGAAACTAGTGTATGAGCGGCTAAAACAGCTCGCAGGAAAAAACCAACTGGAACCTCCGCGACACGACCACTTGGTTTAATGGTGTACCGCGCCAGCGTTCACCTTTAGATATATGCTGGCTTTGTGAATAAGCACACTCCTCGCTTTGAAATGTTTTTGCACTACGTGCATTAATCCATACGGTACAATCTGGACCCTATATTGATCTCGTTAATTCAATGCTCCGCGCAAAATACATTCTTATGGAAATAAGCGCTTTCCGAGAAATCTATAAGTGATGTACAAACTATTTTTGAATTATTTATAGATTGCGGATACAAAAATGAGAATAAAATTCGCGCGTTCGAATATGTTTCGCCTGCAACGCTTCTTGGTGTTTTTCAATCAACAAAAATCCAACACACGAACGTATACACCCTCCTGTCGGCACATCGACATCGAATCGTACACGACTGTCATTGGTGGAATGGTTAGATTCGACCAGTGTAACCGAGGCGTAATGGCGAGAACGCGCGCCCGTAAATTATTCGCTGCCATTAGCAGTGCGTTTTGTGATAACGTCAAGGGTGCATAAAAGGTCTGTTCCCAATCGTAATGCGAAGCAAAAGCTCTCGAGTGCGATAAAGAAGACGAGCTCGCGAACCGAGTCACAGAAAAGAGAAACCGACTCGCGCGTCCGCCTACATCTGTTGGCACCATAATCGTTTATACGGGCGAGCCAGCTGATGCCGGCGCTATAGCGCGTATAACCAACTTGTATGCAAATTATATTCATGCAATGGGATCTCGTACGATTACGTTGGCCGTCCGGGCGCGAGTTTACAGCGTCCAACACGCGTATAAACCTCTTCTGGATAGATATTCGTGTTCCTGTATGAGTGTACGCGATCGTTCGCGCTTTCTGGCGCTGCCCCAGGGTGTACATTTTATGCACACCAACCTGTTCAATTAGCTTATGTAAAAATAGACAAATACGTGCCATTCAATTGATGCATTTACGTCAAATTAATCTCTAAATTATAGCACTCCTTAAAATCAACTTCTGTCGCTCTCCAATCGTTTGTTGCTTTTTTAATTGAAATATTTCAGTGGCTCTGAAATAAAAGTATATAATGTTCTCTTTTCTTTCAGATTTCCCCCTAATTATCTAGGATAAAAAACAATAAAATCCAGTGAGTACAATACGTTGTAATGTAATTAATAATTGAGTATTATGTAGAAACCATATCAACAATTTCTTAATTTAAATACAATTTTTTTTCAATTGTTTCTATAACCGACAGAAACATATCTTATTAATTGTTCTGAAACAAAAGGTGAAATAGAAAAAAATGAAAATCCTAAATAGATGAATAGATAAATTTTTGAATAAACGAAAATATGTTCTGAAACTTTGGTTAATGGGGTTAACTGTTTTTGACTGCGAGCCACTGATTTCATTCATCAATAATAAAACAAACGTTTTCCATTTGCACACCAGTTTTCTATTTTCACTTTTATAGTTTAAAATCGCATTTAAACGAGTTTTTGCTTTACAGTGAAATTAGTTAGTTTCTATTTCTGTTTTAATTCCTTTATATATGTTTACAACCGATTTCTCAATCTCGCGTCAAAAATTTACGTTTCAATTAGACGGTAATCGCGTTCGAACACGACCTAACTGATACGCCCGCAGAACGCCAACTGTATTAATATCGGCCTTACAGTTCGGCGTTCGGCTTATCGCGATGAGGCGTATATATTGCATGTACAATTAAATATGGAACAAGTTGTTGCGTTTAACGCTCATGGTGCTGACCAAGCACCGCGGTACAAGTGTGCCGCAGATAATGACCCCGATCACAGTGGTAATGAGAATTTACGATGTTAATTGACAATTAAGAGGACATTAGTATGTATCGAAGAGTCTCTGGATTTACGACCAATTGGCGAGCTTCGCAGCCGAGAGAGAACGATTGAAAAGACTAAATGTGTGAAAGCCGATTGTTTATCAAAGTTAGGAGCGCGGTAATGAACTGCGTGCTTATCAGTCGATGATTTCAAACAATTTATGAAACAAAGAAACCGAACCTGAAATGTGACATTTTTTAAGTTTTAATTTTTTGTAATATAAATGAAAGATGACACGAATCTGCGACTGTATAAGAGAATCATAACGAAGACGAAAAGGCGTCTCTGGATATCAATCCACAGGGTCCGTCCAAAAGCGGCTAATGCGTCTTTGTTTCCGTTCCGGTCCAATTAGACGAAGGTCGCCAGGCGTTCGAAATAATGGATATTAATTACCCAAGTCTCGCGTTCAGCGGTATTAAACATTTTCTCGGTCCACCATCCCTCATTGTTAGTCTCTTAAAAAGACGTCGCTTTTCTTAAGTAAAATAAGTATGAAGTCTTAAGCGTCGTCATCGCGTCGTCCACACCCTTTGCTTTCGTCGCCGTTCTTCACCGCCACTTTTATATTACCGCGCCGTCCTCGGATTCTTAACGAAATTTCTCCGCTTTTTGCCTCATCTTTTAATCTATCTCAATTTCAAAAGCAGATTCATAGTTTGGCCGAACTTTCGATTCGTGCATAACTCAACGTTGGCAATCCATTTAAATAATTTCGGTCAAGATGACGAGTGCTAATTTATGAATCTGAATATATACATCATTTTACCAAAAACATACACCAGTCAAATAAACCACCTCCTTTCTTACTTCCAATTCGGCGCAAAGTAAAAATATTTTCTTTCTCTCAAATTTTGCATTTCAGCTTGTTGTTGTTGTTTTTTTCATATCCCACAAACCGCAGCGATGACAAAAAGGCCGATGTTCAAACGCATTCCACATCTGGCGATCTTGAGCCCCAAACTTGCAAGAGAAGACGCTGACATATCGAGGAATAAAGCAACGATTAATTAGGCGAAGTCTTGAACAGAACTAGACACATGTCAGCGCGCGCGGATTTCACTGAAGCCAAACCATTCGTTTGAATGTAATTTCATCGGCGACTGAAAAGACAAGTCCAGGAAGCAAGTGACGAGGAGAAAAAAAGATTAGGAAAAGGTTAATAGCCGAATCCGGCGCATTCCGCCAGAGGGAGTGACAAAAGCAGAGACGCGAGTTAACAACAAGACGACGATAACCAGAGAATAAGAAAAGTGTTGCGTCGCGACGACGAGACTATTCCCGTCGTCAACAACGTGATGAATCTAACAGGCAAGAGACGAGTTGGTCGACGCTGTAAACAGGCCAGGACACCGTGTCGATGATTTGTTGGCAAGGCGTGCCAACGAGGCGTACGTCGCATGCCCTATCTGCGTAAGAACATTTCTGTTGAGCGGAGAGCGAGTGTGTCTACGCGCCAAGTGCCACGCATGGAATTATTTGGCGCTGTAAGAACGAGATGGGCGTGCTGGGTACACACGGGCTTTGCGATGATACGTTGCACTTTGCTATCGTGTTACCCGTGCCGCTGGTGCTCTCTTTTTCAAACACGTGTTCCGTATTGTGCAGCTCGCGCGAGCTGCACGTTCCGTTTACTTGCGACAGCATTTACACTTCTTTCTGCGCCGCGTTACAATCTTTGGCAGCCGAGCGACGAATGTGCTCTAATGAGACGGGAATGTCACGCGAACATTCGCGAAAATAGCTTTGCTCCAATTCAATCAGCTGACTAAACGTTTGACGTCGCATTCG
Source organism: Trissolcus basalis (assembly GCA_025266255.1). NCBI lineage: Eukaryota > Metazoa > Arthropoda > Insecta > Hymenoptera > Scelionidae > Trissolcus > Trissolcus basalis. Next base: position 28,923 of record JAAMPD010000509.1, on the reverse strand, counting down.
TTGAAAAAAATATATATATATCGTTTCGCAACGTCGCAAAAGGAGAATGGTCGAAAATATCACTCAACGAACTGTAACACTTGCAAAAGTATATATACAGACGCGATGCTTACCCAAGGTGCTTTGAACTGTGAAATTGCTACTTGTGTAAATAAATATGGTCTTCGCAATATAAATTAGCGCATCGAATTTGTTTTTCATTATTCAAAGCCTGCCGAAAATAACTTGAAAGGAAATTTGCAAATGAGGTCATTACATAATGGATTTATAAATCGCCTTCATACACCGCACTAACGATTTTGTCCAATTTTATAAACAAATCATCAAATTATACTTTATCTCTTCTAATAATAATTCACGTTACATCTATTAATTAGTTTTTACTCAATTAGATGTACCTTTGTTTTTCATTACCTCTCAGGAGAGAAATTTATTTTGTCCAAAAACAATATCACTGTTTAGTAGAGAAAAAAATTCGTCGATGACACGGCAACTTAGTCCCTCGCAAAGGCTCTCGCCACAGTCCCGGTCTTTTCACAATGGGGGGAAAAGGTAAACGAAATCTCACACCGATTTTAGCAGCACCCCGACAAAATAAATGTTCTCTTTGGAAGTCGGCGAAAGTCGTCAAGGAAAAGAGCGAGAAAAGCCTTTGAAAGCGGCACATCATCCCCTCGATTGGCACGAATTTTCCAACGAGTAAAAGTCGCGTTTCAAGTTGGACTTTCATTAGGACCTCTCGTTTCTATTAATTACTAACGAATTATCAGTGCAACGCGTCAAGAAAACAGGGAGCCTCTTCTTAATTTACTCTTCCGGCAATTCAGCTGCATGAGCCTGAAAGTAGAGGCCTAAGCCGAAGTTCAAAGCGATGCATATTTATAGGTTCGTTAGTAGTCGTAAAAGAAATCGAATCAGCCAACAGTGTCATCCGCGCGGCTACGTGTTAAGATGAATTACGGTGTTCCAAGTTGTACGCCTAAGCCAACATCTGTAAATTAAACCGAGAACCAAAATTGTTTCGCATGTTCGCAGCAAGGCGACTTTAGAATGTGAATTCATTGAGCAACCGCGATAGCAATCTATACCAGACTTCAACCAATTCTCGGGTGCATCTAATTAACAGTCGCGCACAAGTTGCAATAATTTTCCTGCGAAATCGTTGGCATTCAGACCCACTCGGATGAATTTCTTTTCGCTATTGTGGTTTGCCAGCCCATTGAGCGGGACAAATAAACAATCGGCGATATTTCGCGGATGATTTGAAAGACTTTTAGAAATAGCGCTTTGGTGATATATAAAATGGGAATCTGCCAAATTGTTCTCGTTGGTGGTTTGAATCAGAGAATCGTCGCTTTGAAAGACCTCGCGCTTATAAATCTCACCTGGGAGTGTGTAAAAGAGCGCGACGCGAGGAGCAAACAGGGTGGGGGAGGGAGGGAGAGTCGAGCGAAGAATGAAAGAAGAAAAAAGGAAGAAGCTATTCGCACAAAGCGATTCCCCTTACCCGTTCCACCTTATCCGCGCGTCGCCTTCATGAAAGCGGGTGCAAGGCGAGTAAAAGGGGGGAGGAGGAGTGAAGGAGAGTGCACGCGAGAGCGAGACCGACGAAAACGGGTCCTTAACACGACGACTGCGACCTCGGAATTCCTAATTCTTCGAAACCGTCGGAGAATTCCCGAAAGGTCCATTCAAGACCCGGGCATATCATTAGGAATCGTTTCCAGGTACTTGGGTGTGTGAATGGCTCCGGTGACTCCCAGCGTTTTGCACCTTTTACAAATTCCAGTCGACTCGGTTGGGCCGGTCCGCGCCGAAAAACCGGCGAACAATACGAATCAATATTTCGTGTCGGATGTTCCACGGCAATTACTGAAATAAAATATCCCGAGGACAAGGCGACCATCCGTTTATCAGAAAACTTTTATCGGGCCCTCGTGAGCTCATTTCCGCTTCTTTCTGTCTCTCAATTTGATCCCTATCTGCGGCTGGCGCGGCCTTTTTTTAATCACGCTTTGCTCGCTCTCTCGCCTTTTTCATTTTTGTTTCGCTTTTTCTTCTTCTCCTCTTTTTTTTTGTTTCATCCTCGTACCAGTGAATGGCTTTGCAAAAGGGATGCTACGACCACCACCACACTCGTACAAGCATCAGAGCCTACGACACAAACCGAGCTGAATGGCCAGACGAGGGCTCGTTAACTTCGGCCTTGGCGCCGCCGAGATGTCCGCTTTGATACCGCTGAAAACTTAACCCACACACACCTTCTCCTCTTCAACCTCGTTCGCCTCGAAACGACTAATGTCACTCTCCAGACGAACATGATTAGATTCGATTGGGTTACACTCCTGATTAGCGGATAGCTACACCGCCTCGACTTACAAGTTTTTTAAATTAAATCAGCCGAATCTAGATATCCGATTCGTGAAGACACAATTTCTACTATTTTTTCGCTTCGAAAAATACGAAATACAAAATATACGCATTACGCAACAACTAGGCGAGTATATATTCAAGTTTTCGAACAGGCGGTATTTAGTGATGTCAATCGTTTGGAAATAGGAAGAAAAAAAAAGAAAAAAACGTATAATCAGATAACATAAAACTGATAAAATTTGTCAGGCTATTTGTGATATACGGAATTGGCAAACACACACTGTCTGTAAATTAGAAGCGTTTGAAATGTTTAAAACGAGAAACGCGTATAAGCGTGGAGTGTCACATTATGCTAATTTATCACCCTCGTTCCGACCGCTAGATATGTAGGTACGCGTGTTCGTAGTTTCGCGAGTACGTCATCGCGTTTACTCCAATCAGTAGGTTGTACACTCGGAGTCGTTATTCCAACAATTATATAGCATTTGCCACGCAGTTTGATCTCTGCTTCTTCCAAATCGTTAATAATAGACAACGCGAAACAACTCCACTTTTCAGCCCGATGACGTACATATGCTTTCTTCTGTCGTAAAGTCTGGCATGCATATATATAGTCATATCCTCATCAGTTCTTTGCTCTTTGATGTCACTAAAAATCCATCTCATTTACAATTCCTCTTTTTTTTGTGGCATTTCAATAAAATTCTAAGATAAACAAAAGTCATAAAAACGAGACATTACAATTTGTCATTGGTGATTCTGATAGGTGTAAGATATGAAAATTCTGAAAACTGTAAGGATTATATATACTTTTGATAGATATAATTAGAAGCGCAAAATGCATGAAAATCGGGTGATATGTAGGATTGTCGATATAATGCGCGGGGAGTTGCGAAATTCAACCGCTGCCTAATTAGGGTCATGGAATGGAAATGTCTGCAAAAGGTGGGTGGAGGTTAATATAATTCGCAGCCGGCACGACATGAGGGAAGCGGTGTCCGGGTAAGATAACAGCAAAGGCTGTGGGTAATAGGTGGTAGGTTAGCGTTGGCAGAGAGAACATACGCTTCATTAACGGATCATCTCGTGTTAATATCTATACTTTATTCAGAGCTGACCGTATCTGCGGCGACCAGACGCAGACCTGGATGCGGCCTGCAATCTACCATATCTAGCCACCTCATCGCTTCATCGTTTTCATCCAACTTGGACTATCCTAGTGTATACATACGTGTGCACGTGTATGCGCCACAGTGCTTTAACTTCATTTGGTACCGCGCTATCTGCTGCCATCCTGTAAATGTACTTTCAAACAATCGTACAATTTCCAAGCTTTGCTTAAAATTCATTGCCATAATTATTTGTGATTCAATTAGCTGCTATCATTAATCTTTGAACACGTTCATTTTCATTTAGCGAAGTGGTGTTTTAAACTCACTTTTAATCAATGATTCTTTTTGCCAGCCGAAACTTCATATTTCTAATACTAAATATACCCAGACGTGTTATACATTCCAACCATTCCAATAAATAGACATGTTTTTGTTCCTATAATTAATAAACATCGTTTAAACAGCATTCAATTTCACCTGGCTTCTGTTGCATCATTTATAAACTCTCAATACAATATTACACATCTATATTTCTGTTTTGCGTCATAAAAAATTAATTCAATATGAAGTCTCAGCAGTTAAGTAATAAAAAATATACTACAACGAGATTGGATATTACTCAGAAATAATATATCACGATTGTCATACTATATTCCAATTATTATCGTTGTTATATCAGTTTTTGTAATTGTTCGTTGTGCAAACATAGCTATCATAATATAATCAACTACCTGTGCATTATGTGTTTTGTTTTTTACAAATATACTGTTCGCTCGAAATAACAAAATGTTAAAAAATTGCATATTATTCGTTCCGAGTGGAGCTGACATATTCTTTGATTATTTTATTGCTCGTTGAAATTATTCAAAGGAAATTTCATAAAATTAAGTTTGAAATTCAATCCACGTCAAAATATGTGGCAGTTAGCAGATAATTGTTGAACTGAAGAATTTTCCAATAAGGTCCAGAATATGTCTGCGAGGCTTTTTCATTTAGAAACTCTCATCTTTGAAACTCGTGTTTAACATTAACTAATTTTTGGTTTTAGAGAAGTGGTCACATAACCATTGAGGATTGCAAAACGAGATCGAGGGATGGCTGGATGAACGAGCCCCTTGCGGAGTGTAGCATATAGATACCAAGAGCAGCTAACACCTATACGTAACCTAGCGCGTGTTACAGCAAGCCAACTATTGTCGGCTACGTGTGTAATGGTATGTACGTACTCGTAATATTAGCCCTCTGTAGTTTGTCCAAGGGTAGCGCTGGGGCCAAACAGAGCGAGCCCGTGACGAAGACGGTAGATTCATGCGTGGCAAATTAGTACACAAAATTGCGGACATTTGTTAAACTACATACTCTCTGCCTGTAATCTTTCATAATTTAAAGTCACAATCACATTTTCCTATCAACATATAAAAGACATAAATTAAAACAAATAATTTTATTCTCTAAAATTATTTCTATCTAATCTTGTATAAGATAATTTTGTATCTTAAATAATCTGCTAACGTGGAGTTGGAAACTATTGTTTTAAAAATGTAAAACTATTTTTCACACGTCATTTGTTGGAGATTAGAACAGAATAGGCACATAATAGATGTATAACCTAGTATAAGGCGATTGTTCAGATTCACTTTGATACTGTGATTAAAATCTATATAAAATCTCTGACAGATTTATAATCGCAAAGTATGTTCTCTGTACGGTATATAGTGGATAGATTTTATTGATACGAAATGATCGGTCACGAGTTGATGCAACGTACCGAGAGATAACAGAGTGGTGGGACAGAAGGGGATCCATCGCGACCACAGTTGGATTCTACACAAAAGCCCTTTTTGTTTAATTTGACGACTTCTTCTCTGGTTTCAGGTTCATCATCAGGTGTGAGAGAAAGAGACGTGCCAACTGAAACGAAATGGTAGATAGATAGTCAAGTGGACATACCAGGGGTAGTGGCACACGAATTCGGCCGCCCGACAGTTCATCCGCTCGGCTTCTCAGGTCGGGGTGGAACAAGCTTTTCTACTTAGTGCGGGAAGCCCGGCGGGAAAGGGGCCAGGACCCACCCTAATTGCGTCCAAGAGAGCGGACAAAGCGTCAAGCTTGTATGTGTGAGTGTCCGGGGCCGACGTTCGGTTCCGGTTTTACCTCTTGTCCGACGGACTTCTGCCCTCTGGCAGTGGACATGCTGTACTACAAAGTTTGGCGGATTGAATAAACTTCGCGGAGCATGGCCCTTACAACTTGGAAAAAATCGGACCAATACCAAGCTGCCGTCACACCGACGCCCGTCATTGTCGAGCACGGAAAAGCTTCCGCCCCGACTTGCAACTAAAAAGAAACTGCAAACGAACAAGTTAATCGTTAATTCTAGACGATCGTCGAGTCTTCACTATATTCAAATGACGCGACAAGCTCGCTGCTTCAATTGTTTTTGTATTCAGATTGTAAAGAAAATACGGAAAACGAATTTGAGTCAGCGTGCTTCAGTATAATGTATTCAAACATTTGCAAAACAAAAAAAAAGTTCCCCCCCCAAACTTCTTATTGATTTGTCATTGTGTTTTGCATTTCAACTTTTATTTTTGTTTCAATTTTTGGACGGATGAAATGTTGATAAAAATGACAGTACATGACAGGAAGAGGTTGGATGTAAATAGCACAATTTTCTTAAGGCAGAAACAATAAGCTGACTCGTAGACCAAAACCCGTGCAAATAGCCATTTCGCTCTAAAATATTGAGGGCCGCGAAAATTGCTCTTGTAAAAAGTACGTGCTAAGAATTCGAGCAAATCGTGGTCGAAGATTCAACACGTTGGCAGCACCTTCTGGCGTAGAAGAAGAGCGTTGCAGGGGCGGAGTTGGAGGGTCGGACTCATCCGCACTTGCCCCTCCCATGAGTTTGAAAATTGTTAGAGGCTACCTACAGATCTCGCATAGCTTCTGGCGAACTACGCAGCGCACTCTGGCGTCCTTCCAGACAAATGTAGGCACTTACTTTCTTGCCAGGAGTCAAGAGCTGCGGAGCTATCGGCTGTGGCTTGGGGAAAGTTGACACCAGAAGCAACAATCTCTTTTCCATATCTGCGATCGCACAGTGACCGAGCGTGATTCATTAGCTCGCCAAAAGTGGTTCTCAATAATACGCCCCCTCAAAAAAAAAAAAAAAATAGTGACTTGAGTGTCGTTAGTAACGCATGTTAAAGTGTCGGGTCGTTACGCACTTTTTGTCCACTCGAGCGTCGTGTCAAGAAAGGCTCTTGACAAATGTGCTGGCGTATGTCAGCGGCCGAAAAATCGCATGCCAATGCCCGAGAAGAGAGGAAAAGAGATTGTTGGGCGGTGAAAAATAGGTTACCTTCTAGCGTACCGTTGTTGTGCCGAGCGAGGAACGAAGATCAATAAAATAGGGAAAGAGAGACAGAAGAGGTGGAGGAAAAGAGCGATTTGAGGGGTTCCGCGATGGGAGAGAAATGCGGAGGGTGCCAATGCCTCAGGGTGCGGAAGACACTTCATCCGATTCAAATGAAACTCGTATTAACGGCGCGAAATTCGCTCGTCGCGAGATTTGTATTAATATAAGATGATTAATTAAACGACGACCCGGAGTCGCGAAAAAGGGTTGCGCACAGCAGATGTTCGTGGCGTCGGGCGAATTATTAAATATCCCAAGTCGTAGCCCTCCAATTTTTTTTCTCGCCTCTTGAAGAAAAGTTGTCATTTTTTATAAAAAACTTACTTTCATTTTTGTTGCAGCAAACCCAAACGAAAACTGTCGGCTGGTCCCAACGGGGCTGAGATTTGATAACGGAGTTACGATAAGAGTGTAATTAATCAGTTCACTGTATGAATTTAAATTTTGTCGCATGCGAAAAAAGCTTTGACGAGCTCGTTAGAAGCAGGAAGCTTCGACAACAATGTAGAGCTCAAGTGTGCTTATACACTTAAAATTTTTTATCAGCACGTCTGGTTGGCAATGGCAGACCATGCATCCAATTATGCGATTCGATTTTGATGATCAGCCGCGTGTTCGCAGGAAGTTGTAAAGATATTGATGTTGGAGTTTTTAGCACTGTTTCGACGAGATGTTTGTAGATAATCATGCCGAGCTCTTTTTTTTCGATCTTGATAAGACACCCTTTTTCTCCTCCAACTCGTTACTTTTTCTACCGGTTTTATATGATGTAGCCGTGACTGACGAGAAATCTCTCTCCTGGTCGCTTTTTATTCATCCTATCGCCTTTTTTTATTTTTATACATTTCTTTTTTTTTGTACCCGTGATTATATACATTTTGGGATATCTACTTTTTCGTGTCTCCTCTCTCCCTGCGCATTCCACGCTCAGTCCATTCATTCAAGCATCAGCGATAGATTCCTAGAATCTTCTGGGAAGACAGAATACCGGCGCCCGTGAAATTTTCATACCGCTATCGTGATTTTAATATCAACCTCGATTGAAATAAATGCAAAATTCTAATAGACATTCCTTTAACAAGGTACAGAGAAGCTATTAGTCAGGGCCCTACAAAAATTTCATCTCCGACCTGTCACTATATTCTTCATCATTTGTCCCTTAACTTCGGCACTTTGAGATGACAGTTCAATGTTGATAAATGAAGAGTAAAATTGAATTCTACAGTACCCCATGCAAATATGCGACTAACGAGAAACATAATCATGCACCGCTCCTGAGAACAATTGGCGTGGGTTTGTCGGAACCGGACGTGATAATTATTATCCGCAGGTTTTTCTTTTCCAGCCTATCGAACGAAGAGACGAAGTGTAAAATTGTTGAATATTCATAGCACTCGAGGACGCATTTGATCTTTTGTCAGCACAAAACACACACGAGCCCGAGTGTCGATCACTCGGATCTTTCGATGAAAGAAGATTGCCAGATGTGAAACTTGGGTGTTGGTTGTAGAACAGCTTAGAGTCCGGTTCTTGTTTACTTGGGATCAGTAAAGGTGTTTATAAATGGAGCGGCCAGGCCCTTTGTTCGTTCAAGCCGAAGACATGGGATTTCGCGAAAGCCAGGTAAATAAGTCCTAGTCCACCGATGGTGTAAAGTAGTGAAAATCAAATCAACCAAAAAAATAGACTACTTCAAAGGGTTCATCTTCTCCCGCGCTTATAAATTATGTATTCTCGTTCTAATCTATTCAAGAATGTTAACTATGGTTAGAAATTTTACCCAATTTGAAGTCGCTCGATGTTAGGTTCAGCCGGACAGGTTGTAGCCATCTGTAAAATAAAAAATAGCACGAGATTAGAAATTGATTTCCATCGCAATCTTCAGAAACAAATGATGTTCCTCGTCGTTGAAATATTTGCAAAACTTGGGAGGATGAAGGAACATAAGAAAAAAAAAAAAGGATGAACCGCTGCAGTAGCAGATATGAAAAAGAAATCGTACGATTTCTTTGCATTTGGCAGAGCAAACTCCGGTTACCTCTCGTCATATATCGAGTCAGGCATATACCACGCGTTCCAAGGTTTAAGCAAACTTTTTCAATGAAGATTATACTGAAGTCTGCTAACTACTCGGCTGTTCCCTTGAGAGCCAGCCAACTTTTTTCATTCGCCTAACTTTACTGTCTGCAACGGACGATGGGATGGGCATGAGACGATGATAACGAAAGCTTACGTTAAGTGCGCTGACTCGATATGTGTGTGGCTTTATCGCGAAATGAGATTATGTTTGCACGTAATGTCTTTTTTCTTGCCCTTTGTTCCTGTTAAGTGTCCGAATTAAAATGTATACTTTATTGACATGGTTTTTGATGCTCCAACAGTCGCACCACTTTTCAAATTAAACCCTCCCCCCTCTCCCTCTCTCTTCTTGTGTTTTCGTTCTGCCTTTGATCATTTTCATCTCTTGATATATAAAATTAAGTATAGACCATAAATAAATTATCAAACCCCGCTGAACATGACGTCAAAAGTGAAATACATGCTGTCACACTAACAACGCCTTACAACTGTATACGGCGTATCGTCAAACCATATAATTACACGAATCAAGTATACAACATATCTCACGTGCAGCGTGTATTTAAACTCTCAAGTCGCCCAGGAAATTAAACAAGAGTTTCAGAATCAGAAGCGTATACTTTTTGCCGTAAACTTGTATGATGTCGTGGATGAAAATAATCAGTCTTGTTGAGATGAGTTATTCGTCGAGTCATCTAACGAATTGCGAGGTTGGATTGCGTGTCGGAGCATTCCTCGGGCTTAAATGCAAACATCAATAAGTGCGTTAGCGGTTTTTTCAATTCCAGGTGTCACACAGTTCTTGCGAACGTGTGACGAGTGTGCATCTTAATTAAGCACATTCGGAGTCTGACGTGCGCGATCAACGTTTGGCATTCATTCACAACGAACTTGCTTGATCTATTCACCGTGACTGTTATTCGAAGCACAATGATCATGACGTTGCTCCTTGTTAATTGAACCGTTCAAAGAGCCACAGTGGAATTCCAGCCAGGAAACATGTCATACAAAAATTTCCATCACAAACAAAATTTATCGAACTAATTATACAACTTTTATCGACCGGAGATGTATTATTTAAAATAACAAGTGTTTTGTGCTAGTCACTTTTGACCAATCTTTTCGGTCTTGAAAATACACGAATTGTGCGTATGACTGAAACTTAAGAAAAAAAAACTGTTCGGGTGATTAATTGTATTTTGAAGCTATGTCGTGTTTATTTTCACAGGAAGAAATATAAAAACATCAAAATCAACCTCAAATGTTATTACTTCCATTGAAATTTAATTTCAAAAATGATATTTTTTTTTTTTGCATGTGACGAACAGATTGAAATGATTAATAAATTCATTTCATTTTACTGTTTTTTATTTTTATTTTATTTTTTTTTTTTTTTTGTAAATTCGCAATACTGCTTAAACAAACCTAGATATCAATTTCACGATTATAATTAACTGTTAAGATTTCAAACTCTCGTGGTTCGAGTAAATAGAGTCACGTTTCGGTCGATGAGATGGGGGTTTACGTGCTCGCTCACAAACGCACATACAAACTCGGCCGGGCGTACACCAGCGAGCACGTATCGCCGAACCGAAATCGCATTTAATTTCTACTCTAGCGACTTACTCACGAAAATGACAAACATTTTGATCAAACATTTGACAAACATTCATCGCTGTCACATTGCATCGTACTGAAAGCAACTATGTTGCTTGGCAAATAACAGCGACCCGAAGGCTTCGGTTTGTTTTGCTACTGTCTGTGCGCTAAAGTTGCCCGGGATGCATACCTTCGGGCGTCCGTTTGATCTCACACTCTTTCCACCTTTTTTTGGTTTACCTCGTCTGCAGAAAACCGAAGTTCGGTTGTAAACGATGTCAAAATACAAATGCAAAGAGAAAAGAAAATAGACCAAAAGTTGCAATTCCATTTGAATCATCAATCATAATCGAAAAGTTGTTAGAGTTCAAATTTTGCTCATAATTACAATATAACAATCAATAGAGTTTGGTTGTAATTTAATAAAATGAATTAAAAAATGTGTTTTGGATACGAATATACGAAATTGAAAATTTGGCGCATGTGTGGTGGTGGTGGTGGTGGGAAGGTGTGTTTGTTGAAGCGGGAGTCGTGACTGCAAGCGCATCACCGCAGCCTAAATGGAAACGTCATGACCCCATGTAAGTGGCTTGTCTAACATTTTGATTAACACGTCTCTCTGGCGAAACGAGACTTGCCGTAAGGCTGTAGGTTTCGCATGCATCAGAAACGTTCATGGCAACGGCTTGCGAGCGCGAAAGGCGGTTATCCGGTGCCCCGTAGGTGGGTATTAGGTTGTCGAGGAGGCAGGCCGACTGTTGTACGGTCTGTCACTCAAGTCCGCTGCCAGAAAACGGAAAGACTGTCTGTCAGTCAGTCTGCACTGTGGCTTGGGCTTCACCGCCTGAGGTCGAATCGATTTGTTCAAAACTTGTTTACACGCTATATCCTCGTCTATAGCTTTATTCTTCTTTTACTGACGTATATTGTTTCCAAACGTAACACTTAAACATCAAACCGGCTCTTTCGACGTTTGATTGATTTGACGTCTTTAACAAACAGCCGAGCTTGGATGAGGATAGCATCGACCATTTGTTAGGGTAAATTCGATCGACATTGACATCTACAAAATCTAGTTTTATGCATCAATGAGTTTCATTCAATCTGCTCTTGTTATCAAGAATGAGAAAAAATAGAAGTTTGAAATTTTTTTGGATTTTCAAAATTGACATAACTATATTGGCTCGTTCGATTGGGTCAGCTTACCACACTGAGATATTAGATTATAAAAAAGCCCGTACACGGGAGTGACAGGACTGCCAGAACTGTGTTCCCAGAAGAAGGATCGACAAATAGTCTTATATACGATTTGACTCGTTGGGGCAAATAAGCATAGTTTACAGTAGAGTAAGAATGAAGTGGAGGTGAACTCGAAGGGAGTTGATGGCGTTACTTATGCAATGTAAAGCAGTTTTGGCGGGACCAACGAAATTCATGTGCCTGCGACCCTCGACGGAAGGGTCGCCCAAGAACCCCTATATTACTTACATGGTATAGGCCGCCCGAGCCACTCGCTTTTATGCGAGGCCTTTTATAATAGACGCGCGCGCGTTTCGAGCATTGCTCGCTCTGTGTGTTTGGGGGAACACACTCGTCAACGATCTCTCTCAAATTACCTATCGTTTAGAACTCGTTTTCACCATGAGTGCAAGTGCATACAAATATACATGCTGATTTAAAAGCACTGCGAAGGGTCGTCGCGACTTCATTTAATTACAGACGCTTATCTGATTATGCGCACACTTTCCCAGCATTATTTACCAGATTTGGACAAATGAATTCGTATCTCGCAAGTACCTTTTAAGGCTCTAAATTAATTGGCTTATCACTAATCTAAAGCACTAACCATATATTTTATTATGAAATTAAATTAAATCGATTCGTTTAATTTTAAAAGTTATTTTTTGATTATTATCAATCAGTAATGAGTTTGGAATTGACTTTATGCAATGGTACACATTTTTGGTAGATTGAAAATCTGAATCTTAAAAAAAGAAGGTGGAAACATTTTTTTTCTCTCTCTGTGAACTAGTTTTTTTATGGTCAATCTGTCATATTTTCGGGGCAGTAAAAAAGGTCCGCTGGATTTTCAAATCCTTCGACGACAGCTGCCCTTCAGATTCATGGAGAGGAACGAGAACATGCGAAATAGAGTGCACAGAGATCTTTGACAAATTCGATTCGCATGTCACAGGCCAAGGAACATGGAAACTGGAAAAGTTACAAAAATCGGAGGCAGCTTGTTTGGACCTTCAAAACGCACCATTATATCAATTTAAAAAAATTTCAATTAAAAATAGTATATTCTAAGAAAAAATGTTTCATGTACAGTACAAGTCATATGACCAATACAGTTTTTCGGAAATTTGATTTACGATTTGTTTGCAGCAATAAAAACAGGTTGATATTATTTGTAGTCAATCTAAAAGTTTGTGCGAGTTTTTATGGTGTGTAAAGCGAACAGCAAATACACTGTACAGCGACGAAAATAAGAGTTGATCTTGCTGATGAAAACGAGAACGAAGCGTACAAACAAACCTAACGATCTCGTCAAATAAAACTTGCGAAACATCAGCTGTTCATCAAACGTACAACGCCACATTTTACAATCTTTATATCTTTAATTAATCAGAGTCTGAGTGTCCCAATTGTGCAAACATCGCTCGCAAACAAAACAATCGACAAAAATATTTTTTGTTCCCCAATACGCATGAACTGTCTGCGGAAATAAAACAGACGATGCACAATCGTGGAACTATGTGCATAAAAAGAGATTTAAAAATTAATAAAAAAAAACCCAACCGATGAGATTTTATTTCGCTCAGAATAAATCAGCAAAAGAAAGTGGAACTACAGGAGAAAAACATGATCCTCGCGAGCGAATTAGATGATGCATATGCAGTGCGATTCTTTTCAAATAGGTGGAGTCCTGGTTGGCACATGAAAAGTACGACAAAATCGGTATGAGAGCCTACGCGGCTGATAATGGGCGCAGTTTATCAATACATTCTCTCGTTTTTCACCCTAAAACTCATTGTACAACGCGGCTTGGCGAACAATAATCATGACACGCGGGATTGCCCGGCAATGACAATGGAATTGATGATATATCGATTGGCCGCACGGCCGACACCGTATAATTGTTTTACAACGTTCGAACGCTGCTGCTTTCTGCCAATTGCGCGACGGCTCTGTGCTTCGTAACTGGCCGCATTCTGCGAGCGGGATCGAACCGCTATCGTGTCCATTTGCACAAAGCCCGCCCTGCAAGAGAGAGAGAGCCGAATTCACGCATGCATATTATGGATTATCCCCGACTGCAATGAGATCACAGAATTTTATATAAAATCGCTATTCAGCGCTCAAACGCTTTATCGCGCGCGGGTTTTGCCACTCGAAAATTCGCAGACGCCCCGCGAAATGAATGTTTGGAATAAATTTTCCAACACCCAAGTGGGCAGAATTACTTTACCAAATTTCGATCACGGTTTTAAATTCATTATCATTGGATTCCGCTTGTATGTATTAATAAACATTGCCAACACTTGAATCGCTATCATTATTGCGCTCGTTTGCGGATTATAATTCATTAAATGGAATTGCAATTAATATGTTGATTTGACTTGTGATTGCGATGCATCCACGACATTTTATCTTGAAAATATAATACAATCAACTTCTTTTTTTCTTTCAGTTTTTTTTTCTGAACGTGTATTTTCTAAATTGAAATCTATTAGAATGTATACAAAAACGTCAACTGGTGTGCGATAGCATCTTGATTCTTTTTAATATTTCGAATCAAAAGCGCATCACCGCTTTTTCGCCGCTCGCGGTTCTTTATTATAACGACGAGAGAACCTGTTTCCGAGACACGCATAAGTTGGTACGACGATACTTATGCCAGTATCAGTGCCTAAGTGTTCAGCAAAATAATCCAAGATCTCATAAGCAGACGTATACAAGGTTGTTGCGGGTCTGAGCCAAGCAACGTATAGCTTTAGATACAGTAGTGTGTACAACAGACATGCATGTAAGCCATAAGAACGAGCTAAGAACAGGTGGTGCCTAAGGGCGGAGAGATTTGTAGTTTCATTAGGCAGAGGCTGCTGCTTATGACGTCGAGCTTCGTTGTCTACAACCACTTACACAGCTACTTATCTGCATCGTAACTAACGTACTGCGATTCAACAAACTTCGCAAAAGACGTTTCAACATATTAGCGTGTACAACCTCCGCGCACCTTAGCCATTAAAACTAGCGTTTGTCTATTGTTCCGTCACATGTCAAAAATTAATCTCTCGAAATTCGAAAACCAAAAATTCCATTTTTTGCGTACCTTTTTACCACAAATCTAAAAGCTATGTTTGTAGTAACATGTGACAAGGTGAGTTGTTTAGTACAAAAAAGAAAAAACTTTATCGATTTTTCCTTGTAAACATTCGCTTCGACAAAATTAACGTAGAAAAAAAACTTGTTCCAGTCGCGCATTTACGATGATAAAGCACAGCCATAAAGTTGTTTATATATCGAAAACTGCAGCAATTTTTACATCATTCTTTCATCGCACTTTTATACAGCGTTATCGGAATTTCTTAGCGAAGTATCTCGTCGAGGTACTGCAGCGTGGTTCGGGGTTCAGCAAACTCGCAAGAGATTTTTGTTATGGTCGTGAAACAGTCGCCGAAGCGTAAAAGTCGTTCCAGAGTTTCACGTGTATACCTTGCTGATATACATATTCTCCCCCTGCTAAAGATACACACTTGAAAAACTGTGAAATTTTTTCATTAATTTTATAATATCCATATACACTCAATTTACTGTGCATAATTATCTGTTATTTCAAAATTATATAAATCAACTTGTATTTAAAATTTGCAACTGAGTTAAAACAATTTCCAATCATTATCAAACTTTTTGAACGTTGAAATGCATGTTGTAAATGGAAAGTTTTACAAAACCGCATGTTTTACATGAGCGCGACGTTATTGATTCTGAATTAGAGGGCGAAACCGCGGTGAAATTACCGGTCACATTATGTGCCGAGCTAAACTTTGTTCCTCAAACCAAAACAGCCTGAGCAAATTTTCGCGGCGGCGGAAAAGTTGTTGGCGCATCTCGTATTCATGCACTAGCACGATCGATGCAGATGGCATCACTCGTTTGATGCACACGCGGGTGCGTCAACTTCGACAGCTGCCCTATTTTTCCCTAGGATGCTGGTAATCCAGACTATTTTTGCGTCAAAGTGAGGATGTGACACACACGGCTTGTAAAGTCGGCACGTGTTTGATTGTCGGAGTCCCATTCAAAGCACAGTGCGTTATGTTTTTTTCCGTCGCGGTTTTGTGTCAAAGAGAGCAAACGTGCCAGTTGCACGAGAACGAAGATTTGTCGCCAGTAACCGCAGAGTATCATGAGTAATGACGAAACAGAGGAGGCATCACCCCAAGCGTCGTTTGCGGCGAATATTGTGACCGACGAATGAATTATCATATTCACAATGAGATGGAGAGCAATAACATCTGATATTAATGGTCACAGTGATCGAATGAAAACGTGTTCGAGTGACACTCAGCGAATGTATAAATCATCCTTCCTGAAAGAAGACAAATGTTTTATTGGTGTTTTGACGTAACGAGTTTGGGTTGAGGAATTAATGAAGAAGAAACGACAAATCCAGGTCGAGGGCGTCATTTGATGTAGTCGCGATTCTTTTGAATTAACAATTTTAAAATACGGGGGCGGGAATTAAGATTTCACTGAAAACGCCAGATAAAAAGGTTGCAATTAGTTTCAAGAGTGAATCGATAAACCAACATTGTAACCAGAATTACTTCAAAGCATGTACAGTAAAGTTCCCACAATCTTATGGAGTGCAGGTTACTTGGCAGCGCGAGTGCTGGAAGGCACACGGTAATTACCGGGTATCTCCTCTATAAAGATGTAGACGATATTTGCACAGGCGTCACGCGAGATGATTGAACCTTTTCAAAGCGAAGAGAATAATTTGATCGATGAAGAGGAGACCGCTAGTTCATTTCCAACGGGCAAAAAATATATTTGACAAAGTCAATTCGTACGAAATCTTGCGTACGCTAACAAAAATAAACGCAGTAACAATAATCGTAAAATTAACTCTCACGGGGTATGATGTAATGGGCTTATCTCGAAGCTCGTGTAATAAGATCGCGTAGCGAAAAGATACCGAGAGTATTGAACGAGCAGAAGTAAGGAAAACAGAAGTTAATTTCATAGCTGATCAGCCCGAGTAATCCAAGCAAGGGCGTCGTCGCTCAGGCGGAAAACAAAGCTTGCGGGGTGTGCGAAAGTAGCCCTCTCTGGTTATCTCTTAGCCGTACGTCATAAGTGCTTCCGCGCCAGATTCATCATCTTAGACGAGCAACTTCCTTGGCTTATCCACTTTCTCGATCCCCCGACAACCAGTCTGATGGAAATCTGTCATTTCCTGAAAAAACGTTGTAAATACTTTTAGTTGAAATTTCTGTAACAAACATCACTCGATCGACTTCCGCATAACAATGTGGTTTCGATCGGCTACTCACATATCACTGGGATAATAAATTAATCGGAATTGCATGCACGTTTGAATCCTCCGATCAGGATATAAGACCACAAACAAAAAGCGCAGAATAATCCAGTGGGAAGTATCATCATAATTCTCGGATACATATTTTCTCGTATATCATGATGCACTATTATGCCGTTATAACGCCGCGAGAAAGATACACACGGGAGTGCGCTAATCTGACGCCGCCTTTGGGGTGAATTCGTCGTGGTATTGCCAACGCTCGGATAAATAAATCAACTCGTAAGCAGACGGCCATTAGGGGCGTGCGATACGCTGCGAGCATATCAAGCACCCTTTTTCGCACGATGCATGTCAGCCTCTAGCTTTGCGTTCTTGTCCTTCTCTACAAAAAATTACATTTATGCTAACAATAACACGCGAAAACCTTACGTGCCGCTTTGTTCCTAACGATCGAAATAAGGTTCCAAATAATTTAATCAAATATGGCGAATTCGGTGCACAAAATAAACTCGAAGCTATAATTTCATAATGCATTGGAATAAAATTGACTATTGGTTTCGACCAGAGGACTATTTCTGAATATAAACAATAATTCTAATCGTCGTAAAAATTATTTTAGCTCTTGTAATTTAATTACATTCTTAATTTACAACTAAAATTTTAAGTTTAAGCCAAAAAAATTTTATTCGATGGTATATAAAAATGACAGATATTTATTTCAGTGTATATATTGACCATATTAAAGTCAGCTTGCATTTTGAATTTAGAAAGATTGAAATAATTTTTATTGAGGTATTATACTTTTTGGAGGATGAAAAATGTGATGTAATAAAAAAATCATTAACCGAGTGTATGATGAATTGTAAGTGTGGCACGATTGCCATAATCTGTGATAATCTCATAAAAAATGTGCAAGCTACGTGCTTTACAGAAAGGAATAAGCAGCAACGCGCATAACGATCTGCTGAAACGTCAGAGGCATTGTGCCTGTGGATAAGTACTCGTGTCGAAACGCTGGCAAACACGACAGCCGATTCCTTTAAGGCTACCACTCGATTTCGATTCCCCTGTTGAACTATCATTTGACATTGTACGAACAACTTCGTGTCAATTATTTCCTGCTTCGTATAAAAGTTGAGATTGATTATTTTTCGTTAGCCTCTGGGATGAAAAAGAAAAAAGATTAATTGCGGTGATTCATTTTTTGAATAAAAATAATGTTTGTTTCTAGTAATGAGTAAAAATTGTATATTTGAGATTGATAGATTAACTTGATCTTTTATTTTATAAAACATTTGGTGTCAAAGCGTTGATGCAGAATTCCTCAGTGTGTGAATATAACTCATGATATTGAATATTATATGGGGTCTGTCACAAGAATCGTCCTTGACACGAGAAACCTGAACGAATAAGCGATGTTATGAAAAAGGATATATGAAAAACGACAGCCAACGAACGAGGAGAAAATATTTCATTATCGAACAACGTAAACGTCAACACAGCTTCCACAGTTTTCATTTCCTGCGTGTTACTTCTTGGAACAATATTTATTTTCTCAACTCGTCCCCATTATTTGTTGCTAATTCATGTCTCCACTTTCTTCTACTTCTGCCTGCGGCTATAACAAATCCTGGTTTTGATTACGAGATCGACCACGAAACTTCGAATCCATTCATTTGTGCGCGAATTGAATTCTCAATTTCGCTCGGCGTGAGAATGAAAATAAAAAATTTCTGCCAAACGATATGGCAAGCAACAATGTTTTAAAAGTTGAGAGCAGTATGTTTCATGTACGTGACTTAATTGTCACATCATGCAGTGGCAATATATATTTGGCACACACGTCGGTTTTTCCATAGGCCCCCAGTTATTGCACTCGAAATAAACACAAACAATTGCGAATAATTTCTGTCGCGACAAGCAAAATGTTATTCCGCTCACATTTCACGCGAACTCCCCGACCGATGTATTTATACGCGTCTTGCTCTGAAAAAGCGCCAATTTCGCGACAACGAATGAAAAATATAAATCATGCGTAAAAAGAGAGCGCGACGAAAAGTCGAGCGGGGTGTGGATGAAAAAAAAAAAAACGATATAACACGATATTGTGACTGACCGTGTCGACATTTTTCGGCACTGAAGTGCGGAAACAGGCGGCGCCGTGTGTAATCATAAAAGTGAAGGCCGTGCATATATAAAATTGAAGCGGTGCACTTTTATGCGAGACATTCAAGTTCCG
The DNA here is from genome assembly GCA_025266255.1 of Trissolcus basalis. Taxonomy (NCBI): domain Eukaryota; kingdom Metazoa; phylum Arthropoda; class Insecta; order Hymenoptera; family Scelionidae; genus Trissolcus; species Trissolcus basalis. The sequence goes on along the minus strand of JAAMPD010000509.1, from coordinate 9,550 downwards.
CTTTGAATACAGCGCGACGACGGCAATAAAAGGGGTTTTGACAAACGATCCGCGCCGGGATGCGTCGTTGACACTGGACTTTTTCATTTATTCCGGGCCAAAAACGGACGAGCACCGGCCGCCAACAAACAACGCCTACATGTTACGTACACGACCAAACATTAAAAAGCCTAAGCTATAAACCTACGTGCCAAGTAGCGTGAGCTGCCAGTGCGGCATGATAAAACAAATGATTGCCCCCTTCCCCCTATACTACACTTTAAATAAAATTTTTATACCTAAATCAATGTTTGCATGTCCTTACAATTCTGGTTTCAGTTATAAATGCATTTCATATTGCTAATTTGAACGATTATATTAGAACCAATTTTTAATTCTATAAAGTTTCAGGAAATTTTACCTCAAATAAAAAATAAAAAATCGAGATAATAAAATGAAGTTTCTATGATACAGTGAACAATATTAAAACAAATGAAAAAACTGTTGTTGAATTTTTTTAATTTAAAAGAACATTTCTGAAAGAGAATTTGAGCTTTATAGTTGTGACTATTCGTGCCGGGACAAGTGCTGGAAAATTTGGGCATTGACAAAACACACGCCAATTTTGTAATCGCATAATAAAGGCAAACTGAAAAATAACGCGCGTTAAATGACGGGTCGAAACATGAAAAGGCTGATGCGAGAAGGAGAGAGGGAGAGAGGAGCAAAAGTTTTGCCCGGCGCTTTATGATACGGGCTCGATGACAACAGCGTGTATCACGCGACGGATACACACACTGACACACCTGCGCCCGCTCGCGTCATCCGGCTCGAGCGGAATCATCGAACGATAAAACACTCGATTACTGCATTAACAATGCTACTAATTCACTCGCGCCATCCTCCCGTTTTCGAGCGCCATTCGGCTCGCGCGTTTGTGTTTTTGCGATTGTGTGAACATGTGGAGTGCACTTCTGCGAGCGTCCGCACACAATCGAGTGACGCAATCGATGCAGTTAGCTGCGCGACGTGGTGTGTACGGCGCTTTCAACGTGGCTGCCAACAGCCGTTTGTAGCAATGCAAAACAGTTAGACGACCACACAATCATTCTCCGCGTTTCACAAGCGTGTGACGCCAATCCGGTAAACGATGATCGCCGTCGATTTGCCACACGGGCCTGACATTTAAATCAATGCAGATGAATTGTACCGCCACCGAATGAGTTCTTTTATTTCATTTTTATTTTCGACTTTCAACTTCAAAATAAAATTGACTGTTTTCAAATACTGACGTGTGATTCAAAATAATTATTGTTACCATCAAGCATATCTCAATGGTAATTAATTTTTTGTGTTTTAGAATTTAAAAAAAAATGAAATGCACCTTGAGAATGAAGGAAATTGATCAAATGTATTTGGACGGTCTAGTATGTAGTCGCTGTTGAAATAAAATATACAGTTTGAAAACTGCTGAAAAATACCCCGATAGCTGTAAACCATTAGAGTCAGTTGTTAAAGATAGCTGGACCTTTTTCCTTCATTTGCAAAGCAACAGAGCAACGGTATCGAAAACAGAAACGCAATCGTATGGTTACTTGTACAGCTCGTCCCCTCGAAAGCAATGAATACGAATAGGTTTGGAGATACAATCGAGATGCGAGAAGAGGGCGTGGGGTTCGACTGCTCAGAGGGGGAGGAAGGGGGAGAGGAGCTAAATTAAATGATTTGCATAAGTAGGTGGGTGTCGACAGTAGCAAACATTGACAAACGCGCGTGCTTCCTCTCTCGAGGGAGAAACAACTAACGGGACATCTCTCTCGTGCGAGAGAGCTTATATACAAAAAAGAATATATTATTACAGATAATAGAAACACAACGACACTGTGGCAAAATCCACATGACGATGATAAGAGTCGCACAAGCTGACACGTGCCGACATAGGCTGTCAGGCCGCTGATATAACTATTTGCAAAAGCCAACCCCGATACATCTGCTAATAAAGCCTTTTCGTGTTGGGCTAATTTCGCAAGTTTCGTATCGCTGATAATGATCAAATTAATTTAGATTCGCGCAAAACCAGGCTCATCTGAATGCGGGCGCGAGCGCAATATAATTAATCCCCGCCAACTTGACGAAATTTCGATACGTTTGCATTTGCATAAAACGCAATTGTTTCATATTTGCGTGAAATTCAATTAACGCGTATTTACGCCACAGTCTGATAATTCGCGACGCATTCCCACCCGAGGTCGTTCCTTTTTATTCCATACTCGCACGTTGTCAGTTTTCACAGGGATAAAGTTTTTTTTTATCACCGTCATTATTATCTCGGATGCCATAATTAATTGCGCACTCTACATTCAATCTAAAATTAAAATCAACTCATTTCAGAATTGACTATATACGTTTACACATTATTTTGGCATTTTGTAGTCTCAAATGACCTGGCCGAAAACAGCAGTACAATATTCTCACTTGATGTGAAAAAAATAGACATTCCGGTTCAACATGTTATCATACCCAAAATATCATTTACGTGCTTGAAAATGCGAATATTCGTTGTCGCGCTATCTTTTGACATCGGAAATCAATTTCACATACATTAAGTTATTCATGCGATGCTTATAATTATACCATAATTAGATTGCATTATAATGGGAATTTCGTGTGATGTATACTTGAATCTCACTAAACTAATTAAAATATTACAATATCATTATTCACTCGTAATTGTGCTTGATGGTATAAATTGTCACCATTACTTTCTTTTGATCCGTTAACGTGTAATTTAAGTCACCTAAAATACCAAGTTGAAATGACGTTTATTTATTATTAAATTATCAATGATGATAAATTTTAATTACAAAAAACAAATCATACATTTTATTATAATTTTTTCATAATCCTAGATAATTCACTTTTTAAACATCTATAAAAAAAAAGGTTGAGTTATCAAAATCGGCGCTTGACTGGGATAATGCGAATTAAATCTGAGTTATGTCAGTGCGAGAATGAAGATGTCCACGTTAAGTATTAATCCGGCATAATCGATTGGGTCGCGCGATAAGAGCGTTGTTTCGCGTGGCGTTATCGTCGTCACTAAAAGACAGTCACGCTGGTGATGCATCGTTCTGACCGTAAATCACGGAGTTTGCATAAAATATTAATAAGTGACACGAGTCAATCTGGGATTACCGCGGCGTTATACGAGGGTTCCTGCCGCGCTGAGAGCAAATCTGCTCGCCACTTTATCTATCTCTATTTTCCGATTGTGTTGGCTTTTCCCACACAGAGGGTCACACGCAATCCATCTTCGGCATCTCGCTTTGGTAAATAGTAATAATGCGAATTGACACGTGACGATGTTGTCGCAACATCTACTGAATACGAACCAAGATAACAACTCCTCGCATACGCACTTTGCCAGTTGCAAACGCGACGATACGTTCAAATGAACGAGATACACAAACATTGGGGGTATGTCCCAGGTCATAGTCTCGCGTAAACGACGTGTCATAAATTATTCATTAAATGCCATCTCAAAACTTTGCTACAATCAAATGTTTTTTTCTTTTTTCTTCTGTTTCACTTTCAACTTAAATTTATTCCTCCGTCATATTTTTATCTTGAAAAAAGAAAGCGACTACAAAACTGACTTGCAAACCCACGCGATAAAATTCTTCAATCTCTAAAAAGCACTATTCTTAATCTGCAATAAACTTTGGGTAAAAACACGGTGCGACTCAATAAGAGAGGGAATTCCCAGTAACGGAGCAGCAGTGTTAAAAAGAAGATCGTAATAACGGCACCAAAATCGTTTCCACTTTGTGGCTCATTGCTGCGAAATTCTTCCGTTGCTCGCGGTCTGAAATGGAGATTCGTTCTCCGCCATTTACAACCCTCCTTGCAAATACAGCCTCCGGTGGGTCTTACACGCCGGATCGCGAGTGAAATCCCGAGGAGGTCGAACGCACCACGGAAGAAGTGCTTGGAAAAGCGAAATCTGCAAGCCAAAACGAATCAGAGTAATCCCTCTGTGAGCGCGTTCCGAAAACTCCTGCGGTCGATGAGCATTTCGTAAATGGATACGTCCTCCCTTTCCTACGCCCGCTCTTCTTTTTTCTTTCATTCTTCTTTCGTCCGACGTAACGGCCGTCGTTTTAAATTGCTGATGAGCATTTTTAGATTGGTTACGTTAAGTGAATTGGTACACAGCGATCCCTGTGTTTCCCCGATAAATGTCTTAATGAATCCGAGACGCTGACGAGGGTTCGCCCAATGTCAATGTTGTTAGAATAACTGAACTCTCGCACTCCTCCCCCCTCTGAATCATATCTCTGCGCTAATTGTGTGTCGTTTCGGATCGATTTTTCTCCCCCTATTTTTTTTTCCTCGCCCGGTTAAAGTGAAGCAGATGACATTTGCCCTGCCAATTTGTCAGAGTCCAACAGAGGTTCTGTTTTAGCAACAAATGAGCATAATTGAAGATAAATTCGTTGTAGCTTTTGGGTTATGTTAAAAGGCGGCTGATTGAGGTTCTGCACGAAATGCAATCGAAAAAGGTGGAATTGTATAAACCTGACTAATTAATTCCGGGGGAGATTCAATTATTTTGTCACATATCAGCACAAGATCTGCTCGCGGACGGTTTTTCGAGAGCGCCAACAGGTTAGGGAAGGACGGTGTTGAAAGGAATTAAAAGGGTCGACGCAAAAGCTGCTGACAGAAGTCAAAATTAAAGCGAACACGAGGATGAATTAATCAAGACTTTGCGTTCGGTCTTGAAATTACAGCCAAAGCTCAACTCCGACGAGAATTGTTGAGGAGATATAAATCGCTTCTTTTTGTTACTCATCCCAACGGAAGGAATTCAATTCAGCCCATGCACCAGACTGACAGCAATAATGTCGTCGGTTCGTTAAAGTCTGTCGTTTAGTTATAAGAATAAGGTACGAGTATGAGATAATCCATTCAACTTCATACTATGGATCTCTCGTTCCTAAGTTCAATTCTCAGCTACAAAGAAACTTCTCCACTCGATTCACAAAAAATATTTTGACTAACTCTCCTACGTACCTAAAACAAAAAGAAAAAAGTTACTCCTTCGTGTTTCGTTACATAAAACATTTTAATTTGAGTAAGTGAATAGGTAACAACAAATTTGATGGAGGATCTCACCTAATCTGTATGGCGAATCGGTTGACGTGTGTCTTGTTAGAAGAATCATCGGGACTTGGCAACAGATGTGACTCTCTGCCAAGCGAAGCGTGTACTGGGGTCCTTTGATTGACATATTTTCCACGGCTGCTTCATTCAAATCTCTGCAGCCACTCGAAGCCATCGGTCGAACAAGAGGCAAAAGACGATCGCAAGAACTCCATTGTCCGATTGATGCAATAACGTCAGAATCGATCCTGGTGCAAAGTATTTTGTAAATATGAAGCATTCATCGCCACAGCCAGATGCGTAATCCTGTCGAGGAGAAAAAAAATGTAAACAAGAGATTGCGGATGAATGAATGAGGGCTTGATTAGCAGATGAGTATTATGAGTGATAATAAAAATGTACAATTACATTGTACAACTCATCGGAATGTGCTGATTGTTGAGACGCGCGCTTGCGATAGTTGACGAACGATACTACACACGTTACCCAGGAGACGAATCCTCTCAGATGCTTGTCAATCACGCGCGTGTGACTCGACAAAATTCGTGACACTCGTGCTGAAGAACCGGTGCACACAACACCGTTTCTGCGACAGAGTGTGTGGCGCGCTGAATGGATTTCTGTCCTACGGTTGCATAAATGACACGTACGCATATGTGGCGCGCGGTATCCTCATGAGAATAGTAGCTGATCGCCGATGACAGATGCATTAACTTTCATTACGACGCAACAGTAAATTCGCATTTGTCCTAAAATATATTGAAATGTTCCCTTAAAAGATCAGAGTATTGTACATCACGAGTGTCAACATTTATATCTTCATTTTATCAGTCGTCCATCCCGCGATTCAAATTTATGGCTGAATCAACACATCGAAACTTGAATTCCCCGCTTTTTACACGAGAAACGAATTATCGCGGATTCGCAAAAGTCGAAAGCGCACGAGATTAATAGTGTCGAATTACCGAGCAATATGTTTCGCCAAGTGGCATGCATTCAATCCCGGCCTCGAGATTTGAAATGTAATACTCGGTCGCTGACGGCAGAAAAAGGCACGTCAGATTGTGTGCTGCTCGGTCGGTACATTACGGATGGACCTGGCTGTTACATGCCACATCGAGCCCGTCTGCTCCTTGCCATTCCCCTGCACACGCTATACGACAAGTTTAATTGGTAATCCGTTTAAAGGATTAGTAACTCACGACGGGCATTAGGATATGCTCTACTAAGCTCAAAAAAATTGGACACCATCTTCCTGGCGGTGCAACAATTTTTCGTAACTTCATATCAGTCTTCTTCCTCCAGTTCTTCTTCCACTCGTCTAACAAAAATGTCGCCGTTTTTTGCCGTCGGTTTTACAAGCGGAACCTAAAACAAACAAAAAATATAAGAAGAAAGTTTGACATCCAATCGTGAAACAAGATTATTCAGCCGTTACTTAATGAGTCCAAAATCCAGTCCAATCTAATGCGGATTAACTACTCGACAAACGTAAGAGTTGGTGACACGAAGGGCGAAATTCGCATTTGTTTCGCTTTCGTCGACAATGACTTTACAGGGAATGTGTAGTCAAAGTTACGCTACGCAAATCGGCTCACTGTCGTGATTTCGACGTCATGTTGAGTGTGATGTTACGCTAATGTAATGACGTTGTTACCTAGACCAGACTCTGGATTGTTCGTGAAAATCCATAGGAGTAACAAAATTCTGCCCTACGACTGAGTGTTCCTTTTTTTTTTCTCTCTCTCTCTCTCTGCCGAACACTCGACTGAACTCGATTAAATAAAATGACGTGTTTGACATGGGACTAAAAATATATTTTATATCCTTAACGAGCCATCGGAGCGATCAACCATTGGCAAAACGTGCGGGATAATCGACTATAAGACTGATACCTATACTTATGTTTTCCTGTGAGATCACAGTAAGATAAAAACATAAGTGGTAAAGCAAAAGGAAACGACTTGCAGCTTGCGCCTCGCCTTGCAGAGCATGCTTTATATTTCTGCCACCTGACAATAACATTGGTACCTTACTTTTATGTACATTGGTATCAATTTATTCAAAAATATGAGAAATTATGTTAAGTTTCAATGCTCCATGTTGTACACGCACTTATGCTCTATTATAGTCGCTGCTTTATTTATAATTCATGGCTGCAATAAAATTTCCATTCATTTTAGGGAGAGCGAACGATTTGAAATATGCAAATCAAGTCTGTCTTTTGTTTTTGTTCTTTTTTGTTAACTTGTCTGATCTTATGGATCATCTGATGATTATTAGAGTTAAGTTTTAAGGGTTGGGTACTATCTGAATAGTGGCGCCTGTTCAAAGTGGGACATTAGTGATAGAGGTGTATCTCCTAAATAACGTTACCGCATCAAGGGATAGAATTAGCAGCACTTTGGGCGCGTTAAGTTCCACGCTCGTGCCATTAATCAGCGACGTTGGTCTCTCTCGCCACCTGGCTGAATTTTATCGACGTTCATCATACCACGTATTATTACACATTATTGGCAACCGAAAAATACAAGACGTTGATCATTTATATTCAGAGACAGCTCTCCAACCGATACTTTTCATTGGCTTGTTTTCTTTTTTTTTTTTTCAAATTAATTTTTACAATCCCCGTACTTTGGTACCGAAATAACAAATGAATGACAAGTCGTGCAATATGATACCCGAAGAACGACAGATTTGATGGTACGTAAGGATGTACTGTCGGAACATTAATCAATAATTAAAAAATTGCCAACCTCGCAAACTACGTCGCAAGATATGATCTGCCATAACTGAGGGCCGATAAATCAAATGACTTTTTCAGCGTCCGCGCCGAGTCAATATGGCAATGAAAAACACGAGAGATACAACGCGATAACATTCTCGTGTTCGCGGCGCAACGGGACACGTGTCTTAAATACAACGACAGGTATACACTTTAAAGCATCTTTTTTCTTCTCGTCCCACGTCTTCCTATAGTTGCGCCCTCGTGAATTTACATTATTATGCCAATGAGCGCATACGTAGCACGTAATTAATGCACAGCCGATCGCAAAAAGACGGGCATTCGTCATCTAGCGGACGGCGAACGAAAAACACGATCCCGATGATGTACGTGTTTTAATGTGAGAACATGCTTGTTCTAGCAGGATGTATTGATTTGAATAATATTTTGGCGTTTCTTCTTGCCGAACGAGAAAAAGTGTGAATTATATCAAATAGCCGGGCCCCAATGCAGTTTAATTACTTGCAATAAAATACTTTTTTCCAATCGTTAATTAAATTTTAAGATCGACGTTTAATTAAGAAACTCAACTGATCAAAAAAATTGTTTTTCTATTGCAAATGTTTTTGGGTTGTAGAAGTTGCTTTGAATGAGGGGTGAAAAGAGAACCAGAAAACTGCAAATTGTCGATGCCCGCAGCACGACCTGTTAGCGAACCTTTAAACCGACCGTCTGGAGGATACGATTTTAGTTTGGTTCTTACCGACGAAGAAACATGAAATTCGCGTGCGCGCTCGTCTTTATTCATTGTGCATTAAGTCTCATGTGCTAAAACGCAGACTAACTGTTCAATCGTTATAGTTACCGTTGTTGAATGCAATTAATCAATGTTCCTTTGGCACTACGTTTGTGCACGGATTCATATACTGTTATAAGTAAGTACGAAAAATATTGCCTGTCAGAATCCTTCCTGCTTGCACAAATGGAATCATGATTGACTTTTCCTGGAACAAAAAACAAAAAACATTCGATTAGCAACCTAACATTTCTCACCAAACGGCATACTTTTCAAATACGAAAAAAATGAACAAATTTGAAATCAGACTCTCTCGCTCAATTGAAACATACAATTATTTTTACCAAGTCGATATTTTTAATTGTAAATAAATAAAATACTGTATAACAGACAGAAAAAATAAAACTGATGTTATAATTAAACGAGAAAAATACATTTGATTATACCAAGGCAAACTGGGACAAAAAGAGATGAAATTTTTTTTCCATAATTGTATGGCTCGATTCGGATTTTATCGTCGCATAATTATATCACCACTACCGTGGACCGAAAGCAGCTGATAATTACATGGCTTATGTGATGTGCTTATTTCATGTCACCTTATTAAAATAAAGACTCATCAAGTTCGCGATGAAAAGTATGATTTAAAGCCTGCGGTCACATCAATTTTGAAGAAACACGAATTATCTCGTTATTTGCAAATAAACCCGGCATTATGCAGAATTATGTACCTGCGCGGATGATTGAGAAAAAAATGCGAATTTCATTTGTGCATATTTGTTTTGAAACGTCTTTAATATATAGCCATGGCCTAGAGATCGCATACAAGATTCTTGAATAAATCTGGCCACGCATTATTCAATCGGTTCGCTTCGGAATGCACG
>JAAMPD010000508.1:0-48539 GCA_025266255.1 Trissolcus basalis | reverse complement strand
GATGATAATTTTTAACCTTGTTCATAAAATCAATACTTGTTTTAAATCAAATTGAATCTTATTTTTTTTTTTTTTTTTTTTTTAGTTAAATGAAAATCAAATCCTGATCAGATAATTCGATTTTGTATTAAACATTTATACTCCAATGAGTAAAGCAATTTTCTGATAGAATTTTCGCAAGACACAATCACAGAAGTATGTTCCTTATGATAAAATGAACAACCTGGATCACAAGACCATGTTGTTTTTTTCTTCAGTGTGTTTACATACTGAAATTAAAGACGTAATTTGGTACATTTTAGAATTTAATTCAAATTCAAACGAGAACGAAAGAGTTGTTTTTAGTTTCATGCCTTTATGTTTACATTTTCTGTTAACATCAAACATATTTTTTTCTACTTTACAAGTAAAACACTTATGAAAATGTACTTATTATTTTCAACTGCAATTCATAAATGATTATAAAAAAGGAGTTTTTTTCTTTCAATGCACAGTAAGTTGTGATTTGAATACAAAATGTTTTAATCTTTTCTTTTTTCTTTTTTTAGAATAAGCAAAATCTGCAGATTATTTTAGAAATGAGATGAAAGAGTTATTGAAATAATGAATTAAAAAAAAACTACATTTAATTAAAATTCTTTGAAAAGTGATTCCACTTATTTTGTTATTTCTATGCAAACTCTTAAGTATCTGTCACAGTTGCACCGACATTTCTACGTTCAATTTGCATTACTTGGTGTTCCTCTTGTTGGACTTGAAGTTTCGATCTTGAAGTTCAAGATTAGTTTGACATCTTGTATTTTTGTCTCCCTCTCATATATAGGATAATTAAACAGATCAAACCATGTAATCAGAATGGAGAAGACATTTGAAACGAAAATGTAATAAAACCACTTCCGCTCAATAAAATTTACAGTTTAATGAAGTATTGATGTTTTTTATATTGTGACATAAAGATGCGTGAATGCGATAACAAAAGTTATATGCACGTGCGTCTCCTGAGCAATACCGGTTAATATTACTATCGCTAGTCTGAGCTCAGCAAGTTGGCGTTTAATGCAACGTTGATACAGTCGCTGACTAAAGACTAGGTAGCCACCACTTCTATCTAGTTGTCAGATAATTATGTTACATATTGACTTAGTTTCAGGACGCATGTAATGCCAAACATGGGTTAGGCTGCATATTAATTACTCAGTAATTTCGAATTTGATTTTCATCATCCTGGTCGAACGTCTATCACCAATTTCAATTTTCCACACTTAGGGCTTTCAAAATATAAATCTGAATATATAAATGTCGAACTTGGAACCAAACTTTGATCCAAGTCTTACATGAAGTTACAAGACAACCATAAAATCAAACTAGAGTCAATCGGGGTAAGAGTGACTGATGGGGTAAAATGTGAATAAATTTTTCTTCGATTCTATATAAAAATAAATATAAAAATTTGGAAAATCATAAAAGTTGTGTCATGTGTCCCAATTACCCCGAATGTTTTGTTCTGAAATCTTATTTATTGAAACCCGCCAATATTAATCAAGCCTGATTGTAATTAAATACTGACCATTATTTATTACCTACTATAAAAATGAAACGTTTAAAATTACACTAATACAGATGAAATATAAAGCAAAACATCATATGAATGAATATAAAAAGAACATAAACTGAATCACAATGAGTTTTCATCATGGCTTCATTGTTATCATCATAAATCTCTTCAATCTCACTTTAAAGAAATCTGCTACTTTTATTTTCATTGATCGAAATGTTCATTTTTTCAATATTTTCATATCACGGAAAAAATCGCTCAAATCCCATTAAAATTTGACGGATGAATTTCACGAATGAAAAAAATACTTATAACCAAGAGAACCTTCATAGAATGATTTTTGCAGATCGTAGAAAATTGCACACACGTGCACCCTAGTAGAAATTTCACGTGGGTGTCCACACCAGCTAATGTGGCTCTGGTCGGTCAGAGTCATATGGAACACTGATTTCATTTTTCAAAATCAAAACCCAATAAGGCCCTGACTGTATTCATGCATTGAAAACTTTTTATTGATTATCAACCATTCCATTTGTTATAACCCAAAAACCTATCATAAGGTAAACGTACCTAATATGGTTATATAGTGTACCTATTTGTGTTAAGTTTGTTATAAAGCTGATTCTTATTTTGGACAATTATTAAATCATTTGAAATGCACGAAGATCAAATGATAGATTTTCATCAATTTCATAAAATGTCTTGCACAGCCTCCAATTTCAAAATAAATTCAGAATATATTTTAAACAAAAATAATACAAGTAAGTACACTATAACCATATTAGGTACATTTACCTTAAGTATGATTCTCCTATCAGATTCGAGGGTTTGAATTTGGAAGACCATAATTTTTTATTTTAGTTCAACTTTCTGTTCGTTAGATTAAATTTACTTATTATACATCAAACAACAATATAATTTAATAATAAGAAAAATTCGTTTCAAAAAGTTTTGATTAACTGTAATATCAACATTTTATCTGGGTTAAATCTGAAATATGAAATTACCCCACTGAATCTTTAACAAAATAATTTAGAGTTTCTAATGAGACCATACAGAATGATATTTCCATCTAAATGTAAGATGGTGTAAGCGTAAGTCAATGTCTGAGAAGCTCCAAATCAGTATTTATTTCTATATAGTATAATTAATACGCGAATCCATCTTAGAGGCTAGAAAAAGAGCGGGAGAATTCACAATTCGACGACGCTGTCCATGCGAGCGCATAGCACGGTTGGCGTAAAACTGTGAAGCGAGACCAGCATCGTAATTTACTCTTTATGGCCGGACTTTGCTAAATCCCTTCTAGACTTTGCCCGCACGTTTTACGCTCACATGCATATGCCTACAAAGACATTATGAATGTGTGCACATACTTCTAGTTATGCGAAAGCAGGCCACACATATTATCACATCCCTCTAGAATACCACCCCTATTTCATCACGTGAACCCCTTTACCCCGCTTTGTCAGCTTATCGCGTATCACCAGCCTCTAAACCCACACGTACTGGCGCTAACGAAGCGAGCTCTACAAGCACCTGCTTTATGAATACGAAAAAGATCGTCTTCGATTCAGTGCTTGCGAACGGAAAAAGGAGGATTAACTTTTATGACTCCTATTCGAATGAACGTCCTATTAAAGACTCAATAGTCAGTCTCTATTAAGAAAATAATTCACCTTTGCCGAGTTGCTTCTGATTTCTTTACGAATAAAAAAAACGTACTTAATGATCTTTCTGTCCTTTAACGCTTTATTTCTGCACAATTAAAAAAATAATGGCTGCATCTTGAACCCGTAACAAAAAAATTATGACCGAAAGAGGGAAAACCAGGCGAGTGTGTATAGAAAATTACATGCACAATAGCTCAATTGTTTCTTAGTTGCAGTTTTATAACAAATGCGTTACAGAAAAACCACTTGCAGTGTAAAAGCCACAAGGGGAAGTGAACACTCGACCTTTCAAACACAAACTGTAAAAAAAAGTCATTTTCATTTTGATTTTTTATGATGCACTAAAGTGCGTTGTACTGAAAATATTGATGTGCTTTATGATTTAATAACAAGGGACAAAACAAATTAATTTATTTGTATTTTCACACTGACAAATGTGCACTATGAAATTATAATTTTGTGATAACATGTGATTTTCAGATGTTCTGAATTTGTAAAATTTAACTTTTGAATAAAAAATGTACCTTGGTAATTGGCATGGATGAATTTCATGAAAAAAAAAATGTTAGTTTAAAAAATTCAAAAAGCGTCCAATTTGTGTACAAAAGTTACTAACAGAAAGTTATGAGCAACGAATATTAGAGAGCGATGTTTTGTTTCGTAAAAATGACAAAAATATGTCACAACATATTTTTGTAGAAAAAAAACCTTGCAAAGTACTAATAAAAACGCACAACACTGATCGAACGTTCGCAAAGTTGGAAAAAATATAAAACCTGACCCCATTTTTTAGATAAATTTTATTAACATTGATGGAATTTCAGATCAACAATGTTATTATTGTTTCTTAAGTGACCCGCAAATATTCGTTAATACAATCTGAGTTAAAATTTAAATCAATTTGTTTAAAAATATCAAATAATAATTATGTTATAAAAAAATATTCCGTACGACTATATTTCGAGATGAACAGTTGATAGGATTAAAATTAAAACGTACATTGATTAATTATAACAAACCTAATTGATTAATCAAGTTATGACACAATGTTATAAATAAGCTATATTTTACAAAGGCCTCAAAAGGGTATTTTAGAACACAATATAACAAGATTTACCAAATTATCGAATGCATCCAAAGACTTCCGGGAGTAAAAATTCATGTGTGTATATCACGAGCGACATACCTGCTAACTGTATTTGTTTGATATTGTTCATGGGGATGTATTTTACCTCGATTATTTATTTAAAACGTAGAAATTTCATCAAGCGTGCTCAGTTTGATAGATCAGAATTTTAGCTTTTAAAGTTATTCGCAAACATTTCAGTTCTGCCAATTTCGTCCGCGTTCTATTATTTTTAACATTCTTTTAATCCTTTCTGATTCCGCTTTACCATGTCGTACAATTACTTTTCTGCTGATTCAAAATATTCAGAGTTCATTCCTCTGAGTTTATAATACAACAACTAATTGATATTACAGTAAATAATGAAATAATTTTTGTTTCATAGAAAATCTAAACCAGCACTGAAAAAAATGCTACCTTGAATCAAGTATATTTAACTTGAATGAAGTAGAAAATATTCATATGTATATGTATATACAAGAATATATATACTTGAGTGAAGTAAAATTCGATTGATTCAATCTACAAAATCTTAAAAAAAGTTAAAATATACTTGATTCAAGTGAAATATACTTAATTCAAGTAAATTTTTTAAATATATTATATACTTGATATCAGTGAGTTTTTTTCAGTGAGAGGATTTATTTTCCAGAGATAAGCAAATCAGAACAAGACACAACTACAAGTAAGGCGACAAGTATGTCACTGAGTGGAGTTGACAATTGAGAACCTGATGGATGATGAACTATCTGCGTTAACTTGCGTGAGCATTATTATGCAAGGAACGAGTTTAACTTTAGTGAGCCGTGTAATCATATTGCTCGGATACTTGTACATGGGTGAATACGCGTTCATTCAGGGGTAGCTGCGATACTATGGCCGAATATCCGGAATAACGGTCTGCTGAACGTACTTTATATGTTGCACCTGTCACAGTCCTCAATTTGCCATCAATAAAGCAAACAATCGGGCTATTTTTAAGCGAGGATTGCTGCAGAAAAAGTATAAACTGATTCAAACCATGTTGGAAATCTCCAATTTCACAGCGCTATCACATTTGTTTTGTAATCTAAGCAACAAAAATTGTATAAATAACAATTAATCTAATTGAGCTTCGTCACAGCGCGTACCGTCAGAGGACGAACAAAAAAAAATGCGAGAGCTGAACATTTCAACGCCAATAAGTCTTGTGTATTTAAATATGGAAACCGTGGATATCGATACTTGCCAACCGAAAACATTTTTAAACCCACGAATGAGAAAAAACGGAGATTCAGATATAGCTACACCGCATAAGTGCTTTCTATTTTCAATATATATTAAAATCCCGTTTATTGGCTGCGCGATGTCGAACGTAACGATGAGAGAGCTGAAAGTTCATATTCAACGTAGCAAATACTCGTCTTTCCTTAAAAAATCCACTAATAAAAATTGTGAAAGGATCTCATTTTTATATATTGACATATAAATATATCGCCGTTTTTAACGTATTTAAATATAACTTAAACCAAGCTACCATTAGTATGATCACAGGGAGTACAAAAAATTTACATCTCGTGCAGGAATATTTTAATAAAAATCATTTAAACTATGGATGTACTCTTAAAAGTATTTCATTTTAGGTGCTTAATGTGCTTCACATGTGGGCCATTCATGTGACACATGACGGTACATAGGACTGCATAAATGCAAACACATACGCCTGCATATTCGTGCCAGAGGAGTAAATTTTCGTCAAGAATGAATTTTGAAATACATTTTTAACGTCGTCCAACACTTTTGTCGCCACTCACGTAGCCAATTCCAGGGTCACGAATAAGAAACTTTTTCAAGATATGAAATTGAAAAATATAGATGACTGAATTTTGCCGACGTTTGTTCGTCAGAATCAGTATCATGTTTTGCCGTTTTCGCATTAAAGATGAAAGATATTTTCTCAGCTTATACAGTAATAATGTGAATTCGTACGTTGATATCCATGAGTGTATTTTGCGAAGAGGCTCATATGCTTAAGCGCCCGTGGAAAGGACACTCTATAATGTTAACGGGAATAGCTCAACATTGGCTCACATACATGTCATCTGTCAAGCATTCTGACAAGCCTTCACAAGGTACTGCTATACGCTTAGTAGATCTACAAAGAAGTGCTTAACGCCTGTGCTACGAGCGATTTAACTTGCACACTCTACGATGATTTTAGCAAATTTTTTCAACATCAATTAAACGCGGAGATGAAAACTCAAGTAGGCTTTTTATCCAACTTTCATATTTTACTTGAATGATGTTCACAAAAAAAATTTTTCTCCTGTATTATTGAAACCTTCAATAACACCAAATTTATGAAAAAAAAATTTTACCAGTGATCCAAGTGGTTTGGGTGTAACACTCCACGCTTGTGTTTGGTAGGTCAAGGGTTCGAAACTCTTCGCGGCAACCCACTTGAGAGAAGTGGTTTTATTATATGGCAATAAAAATTGTTAACTAAATATCGTGTATTGCTGAATATTGCAAAAAATGTACAATAAAATTGCATGAAAGTGTAATGAAAATTAGATTTTCATTCTATTTTTAGAAATAACAAGATTAAATAAATTAATTACCATAAAAAATGTCTAGGATAAATTAAATTTTGTAAATTAGGATAAGGGTGAAAAAGGGAGCGAAAAGTGATAAGCTTTTTGGAGGATGGAAACTGGTGATACTGATTATGAATTATTTTTATAAGAAGATATTAAGACGACTCTGTTTTGTACTTCTGTTTTCACGACAGAATCGCTTGCACTCGCCTGGGGTAAATTGAAATTGGACTCAGTGACGCGGATTATTATAATCCTGAGCTAGGTTGAAACCCGCAAGCGTATCTCGATATACACGTATATAAATTCTTGCCCCATCGAGAAGCCCTTATCGTGGCTCAGTGGCGAGCTTCATCGACACACTTGTACGGTTCAACGTCTTCGTCTATGAAGCTATCACCACGACTACCATACATCATCGCCGGAATGACATTACCACGCCAAATTGCTATGTAATTATATCCCGCAGAAGTAATTAGGTTAATTTGTCCAAAAGCTGCGCCCCAACGGGTCACAAAAAAGTGTTTGCATAATCTAAGCAAACAAAAATTTGTACGGATAACAATTCATTTAATTGAACGAACATTGTCACTACGACAAACATTGTCACTTTGAGTGACAAAAGAAAATGATCATCAGCGTTATGGGCGCGACTTTGAAATCGCAGAAGAGATTGTTTTTTTATGTACAACAAAAATTTAATTACAAACAAATAGTCGAGAGTTTTGATATCACATAAAAGGGCAAATCCCAAAGTTTAAAGACAAAACAGATTTTCGCTCGACGAATTTAACTTACGATTTCATCCTGCCCGTAATTAAAATCTTATTTTGTTAATTAACTCATCGTGGACTTGCCAGTTATTTAAACAACAAAACCAAAACCTGGAGACAAGTTTTCAAGCGCCAACTTTTTCAATTATAATTGAAATTTTTGTTTTGTTTTGTCCTTTGTTCAGATGGAATGTCAATCTTCATCTCGTGTCATAAAAATTGTAAGAGCCAATTGAATATTTCAAGTGTCCGTTATAAAAATGAACGAACAGTTGTTTAATTAAGGGCGCGTAAAAGATTGAAAGTAATTTTTGATAAATACAAGTAAAACGAACGGATTGATCCTTTGTGAATGAACGATCGAACTGGAATAACAATTTTGATCGAAATTTAATATTTGGGAAACAATGATGCATGGACTTTTCGTGAAAGAATTTTAATTTCGAGCGAAACGAGAGAGAGAAAGAGAAAGAGAGAGGGGGGGGACAGAGCGCGCCGGTTCAATAAGTTGGTATAAAAATTTACGCATGCAAAAAGCAAGACGAATAAATAACACGAACGCGAGGTGTTTTCGCGCCGACATTGGCAGCATTTTTGCGGAAGTCTTGTGAAACGTGGCGGCAGGTGTACGAAGCTTTCCCGGAAGCCGCGAACAATATCGTTAGTAGCCGAAACCCGGTTGGGCTTTCGCCTTAAAATTTATGATACGTTGCGCATTTATATTCCGCGTCCCGCTATAAATTCTACTTTACGCGTATGTAAGTGGCTCTACTTTTGTTCATAGATTCCTCAGTCTGTCAGATTTATATTTCGCATGTATATATTAACGGGCGTGCATTGCGTCTGCGATTTTCTGACATGTTTATCTTACTTCAATCGTATTATCAGATTAGCCAATTAAAAAAAAAAAAAAAGAATAATAAAAATAAATAATAAAACCTTCCCATTCCGCATACGCGGTATCCTGCTCCGCGACGTAAAATATATAAATATAAAAAAATATGGTAAAACGAAAATGTGAGTTTTTATTGGCTATGCTGTTAACGTGATATCGTTAGGTGAAAATGAGAACTGGTACACGAAAGGTTTGATGTGCGCAATGCGTGATGGTAGGTTAAATTGAAAATAGTGGTATAGAGCCGAGAGGAGAGCAGTTAAGGTATCGAACGGCGCGAGAGAAGCGACGAGACGACGAGCAATGAAGAGGTCCATGCCCTCGTGCTCATCCCTTGGAGTCATACGCCGCGACTAAGCCGCACATATAAAAGATTTCACAAAAGATTAAATATTAAACGGCTGCGGCAACAAGAATTCGCCATCTTTCTTATGTCGCTTGTGACTTTCATGAATGCCTTCAAACGGTATGAATATTACCATTGCGCTATAGGATGTGTTCCATAATTATGATTATGTGAATTATGAAACTGTCGAAAGTGTTCCGCGCAAACCGATAAAGAATAAGATAAGCGAGAAAGAAACGAGATACAGTTTTAGAGCAAAAGCATGTTAAATGTGAAATATTACCTACTGTAGACATTCAAATGGTTGAATAATAATTTATAATGCAAAAAATGATGTTTCAGATGAAACGCTTTTTTAGTCACTTTTTCAGCATTCCATCCAAAATGTTGTACAGATTAATAAGATAGGACTAAATTTTAACTTAATAGACGCCGTTGATGCGTCAACGCAACGTTTCAAAAAATCGTTTTTACTTTATTACGAAGACACAGTTGGATAAATAATTTCTTTGATTATTCCAATGGATGGAGCTCACCATCAAGTTTATATTCCACATTAAAAAAATAATTTTCATAAACAATTGTAATTGTTATTGCAAAAAAATGAAAACAAATTTTATTACAACATTTTTATTATTCGAACATGTAGAACTTGAATCAACAAAAACGTAATTACAAAGTCGACTCCTTTAATGGTCGGCGCTTAATGGGTTAAAGTGGTTGAAAAATGACTAAACAAAACGTTTTTTCATCGGAAAGATTATTTTTGCAAATTAATTTCGTAAAACAAAAAGAAATGTTTTTGAAAAAAATGGTTATCATGGAAGAAACACATACAGACTTACTTGAATGTAATAATGATAATAACAGTTTATTATAAACATATTCAACAGGTTGTCATGTCGAGTTAAATTCAATTTCTTGCGATAGTTGTAAATCTTTGTACGGAACGTAAATAATTCATTATTTGTTAGCGATGATCTGAAAACGTTTTGGCTAGAGTTCAAATAATTCGCGAACACGCACTACGTATATACATCACATAATCACATTATAGATACACTAAAAAAAAGTGAGTATATAAGAATTCACATTCACTTATTTACGTTATCAATTTCTACGAAAACGAAAAACAAAACAAAGGTCAACAATATCAAAACTGAATCATCAAAACAAAATTTTACCAATCAAAAATCTGCCAACAAAAACATTCATATAAAAAATTCTTTATTTCTTTGTCTTTCATCAATTTTTGGATAAAAATAAATATTTTCGTTCTAACTTTAAACAATTGCATTATTTTTTATAATTTCAAATAATAATATCATTTAAAAAATATTTGAAAATGATTTTTACTGATTGTTGTCTTGTTTTTCTTTGAAATGTATTACCACTTAACCTAACTTTTTTGTTTGGTTAGTTTGTTTTGTTTTTTGCATGATTTGTTTTTTATGTACTACTTTTTTGTTGTGTTGTTTCATTTGTTCATGTTTTGACATTGTTTTTTTCATGTTTTAGATATGAGATCAAGTTCCCGCGCGAAATCTCCGAACGAACCTTCGACATTGGCGTTAGCGTCGTTGGCACAACTGTGAAGGTCGATGGCAGCGCCACCCGAGGTGAACGACTCAGCCAGCATTTGAATTCGCGTCGGTAACAACTTCAAACGGCACATGGTTAGCCTAGAAAATTATGGCGGGATCAGGAGGTTTTGATAAAACTGTTGTTGTTTTTCTATTAAATTGTTTACTATGCTTCACGGTTTATGCGGAACAGCATCGATTAAATGTCCCGCGAGTTTTGTTACCCGTTTTTCACGACTTTCCTGTCAACTTCACGCTCGAAGTGACTGAAGGCGGCTGCTACCATTGGTGAGTTATAACGTATAAGAACTTTTTATTACGAAGAATGTTTATTACATTTTAAATAAATTCGTTCATTATTGTTGCTAAAAATTATTCTTTTCTCTTCATCTTCCACTTTTTTGCATATTCATGTTTACACCTAACCTCAATGATACAAGATGCATAATATAAACATCTTCAGTACACAGTGAACAAAAAACATAAACAATAAACAGATAAATTAAAATAAATACTGTAATTTTTAAAAGTTCTTCGTAACTCAAATTAGTATAGAATGTTTTTTTGATCTACTATTTTCATTTCTGTTCCTATTATGCAAATTCTTTTTTCTATAGTTCAAGGTCAATTTGGTTACTTCAACCTTATTTTTAAATGAAATTGCATTTGCATATTCTTCATTTCAATGGTTACTTAATCTTGAAACGTTTCACCATCTTCAATCTCACATTAATAGTCAAACAAAATATTTGCAAAATTTTGCAAACATTATTTTTTTTTGATTTGAGTTCTAATGTTTGTTCTTAATTTCAGGTCAACTTCACGTCCAGATATAATTCGTTTGATACCCACAAACGAGCATTATGATTTTACTTGTTCTTCGTCTGTGATTGTCCAAACTGTTACACGAGAAACGATCCGAAGTACAGCGATAGTATTAGCAGAAGAATCAAACAACGGGAACGTTCTAAGATGCGACGTAATAGTGGATGCTATTTCATCTCTAAATATGGTTACCACTACGCGAGAACTGTTCATTGAAGAAGCACCAGAAGCATTTGAAGTTCGAGCTTACGATGAACAAGGTTCGAAATTTGCAAATAAAAATTGCGTTGATGTAATTATGTGAAGGTGAATCTGAGAAATGAATTCTTCTTTCCATTTACAGGTAACGAGTTCACAACGCTGGCTGGAATTGAGTTCGCCTGGTCTATGAGTAATACAAACAAACGAGGGGGACAGAGTGAAACTGATCTGTCTGATAGTGTTTTACGTTTTATGACCTTTGAGGAATCACCTTACGAGACTCCCAACACTGTTGCCATGCTGGATAAAATTGGAAAAATGGGTAACATCGTACTCATGGAAGGAGTGAAAACTGGAACCGCAAGGGTAATTTCGAAATTGCTGATAGTTAAAATATTTTCTATTTTGTAATTGAAATATTTTAAAATTTATAAAAATTTTCAGGTATCCGTGAGATTGTTGCACAAAGAGTATAGACATGTATCTCCAGTGGAAGTAGACCTTATTGTGATTGATAATCTTATTATTATACCTGCTAACGTAACTGTCATGCAATATGACTGTTTAAAGTACAAAATTATGCAAGTAAGCATTAATTTTACAATCATTCTTCATGAACATTTATTTTTTGTTAAATTTTTTAAACAAAACCTTTTACATTTTAGGTGCACCAAGGACGTCTAGTGGAAATTCAGATTCCTTCAAACCAATATTATTTGCAAGCAGAATTTGACAACATTTTGGACATCAACAACGAAAAAGGCACCGCGTATGCGCTGACACATGGTAGAACCAAAGTTCTACTTCATGACAAAAATGTCAACGAGGATTATGGCGTGATTCTACCAACTGCTGAAGTCAGCGTTGAAAATGTAGCCTATATTACCATTGCAGTGCTTCCTCACAGAAGCCGGTATCTGATTGTTGGAAATACACACGAGATCACTATTGAATTGTTCAACAGGTACTTGGAAACTATTAGAAAACTTTGTTCAAGTAAAATTTGTCAAATAACAAAAGTAATACTTCATCTTTTTCATATTTAGCAAACACCACAAATTCCACATAGGCGATAACGTAGATGCTGTACTAAGATTGGATGACAAATTCTTTGACACAAGATTGCGAACGAAAAATGGTACCCACGTAATTGTAGTACCCGTTCAAAGTGGCGTTACTCAAGTAGAAGCAACCCTTTACGGAGTCGTCGATAAGAAGGGAAGGAAAATACCGTTGCCAGAAAAATTAACAGCGACAGCAGAATTGATCATCAATTCTCAAGTAACAATTAGTCCACATGTTCTCGCCCTACCTTGGGACCAAAACAAAAAACTTCGGTAAATGAAAATTCCTCAGCTCGAACACAAATTTGTTACTCATTTGTCATTATAAAAAAATTGTTGATTTGATGTTTTTATTTTTAGATCTGATGTGATATTCAAAGCTTTAGGCGGTGACGGATCCTACATCTGGGTCAGTCGCCAACCGACAATCGCCACTGTGTCTCAAAACGGAGTAGTCAAAATTGTACAAGAAGGTTCAACCGACGTGGTCGTGTCCATGGCTCGCAATCCCAACAACCGTGACATCGGCAAAGTTCACGTACTGTCACCGACGAAACTCGAAATCACAGAATACATCATGGAAGTTGCTATCGGTAGTCACCTGCCAATTCAAGTTGCCCTCTACGGCGAGTACACAGACGGTACCAAACTACGCGAGATTCCTTTCGACGACTGCAAGCACGTTCCATTCGACATCCAAATCTCCGAGCGCAATTTTGTTTTGGCCACTTACAACAATTCACATGAAGAACCTGACCTGCAGCCTACCGGAAACGCCTGCACAACAATTTTAATCACCGGTCAAAGTCTAGGAACTTCGACTGTAACCATCTCTTATTACATCAATGGTCGAATCTTGTCAGACAATGTAACTGTGTCCACCTACGATCCCCTCACTGTTGTTCATCCTGAAAAATCCAGCACGTTGCTTGCTGTGGGAACATCACGAAAAATTGTTTTCAGAGGTGGTCCAAGACCTTGGTCAAGCAGCCCAAAGGGGTACTCAAAAATCATCTCTGTGGATCGTCCAGAAATCCTCCAAGTAACAGAACACAAAATCGAGGAAGAACAGGAGTTCAGTCTGACGGAAATTGGAGTTTTCAACGTACTGTGCAAAGCTCTCGGCGAAGCTGTTGTCACTTACTCAGTCTCAAACGTACCAACAGTCTCATCCTGCAAACAAACTGAAGCAGTGCGACAAGTCTCAGTGACCTGTGCAAAACCTAGGATTATTCGGTTGCATCCGGAATTCAGTAGCTATGCAAACTGTCCCTTGATTATGAGAGATGACAAATTAATTGCCCACAGCAATGAGGTCATTCGGTTGGCAGTGATCGTTGAAGACGAGCATGAAAGACGGTTTGATAACGTGAGCACGCTGCAGATTGATTGGACTATTCAACCGACTGGAACAGGAGCTGTTCAAGTGGCTTCTGGCTCTCTGGAAGAGACCTTTGTAGATTATCAGGTGATGCTGCCAAAGTATCATTACCAACTGGTGCTGCCTTACCGGAACATTGAATCAATGACTGTGAAAGCGAAGATCACCGGTTACCAAAAACAAGCATTAACTAAGATGAAAATTACCCCGGAGTGGCCAGCTTTTCCTGTCGAAGATTTGAAAGGCTCGTGGTCGACTCCTGTAATTGAAACTACTATCGTCATCGGCTTAGTCAACGACACTTCAATCGTACCAAATAATATTCGGTAACATTCCTTTTTCCTCAATTGAATTAAAATTTTTCTCAAATAATCTCTGTTAAAATAATTACATTAATTGAATGTTTTTCAGGATTCTCAATGATCCAAACAACAAATACGAGCTCAAAGTTTCCCAGGGTTCGGGATATTACAACTTCATCCTCAGCGACCCAGAGATTGCTGATATCCGCTACATTGAACCCACTCGCTGGATCAGTGTCATTCCGAAAAAATCTGGAACCCTTCATCTCAGTCTCGAGGATCTCTGCCTGTCATCAACCAGGCCAGCAGAAGTGGTCATCGAAGTACAACAATTAGGATCCCTCGAAGTGGACGTTCTTACCAAAGTGCAAGTCGGTTCCAGCGTCACTGCAATTCTTACACTGTACGACACAAACGGCAACATCATCGAGCCACCTTCCAACAACATCGTGAACATCACCTACGAAGTTAACAATGGCTTCATTCAACTCGAGCCTGAAGAAAGGTCCTTTCACTCATCGAAGCACAGTCCGGAATTGCGTTACACGATTCATGGACTTGAGGAAGGCGAAGCGACGATCATCTTCAGAAGCGGTCATTCAGACCAGGTAGTCGAGAGCGAGCCAATCGGAATCCAGGTGTTTTCTCCGCTCAGGGTAATCCCCAATAGTCTGACAATACTCCGTGGAACAACGTACCAGCTGACAACAGTAGGCGGACCGAAAAACACTGAACGTGAATACCTCACGAGCGACAACCAGGTCGTTGAGATATCCGAAAACGGAATCCTGGAAGGAAAATCGAATGGACTGTCGTCGATAATCGTCCGAGCTGTAGGCATGGACTCCAGGGGGAACCGAGTGATTTATTCTGAAGACCAGGCTGAGATCACCGTCGCGGTGCTCGAGGGGATCAGAATCAACGCTCCAACAACGAAGATCAAAGTTGGCGCAATTGTTCCATTGTATGCTTTCGGAATTCCGGACCACCTAACGCCTCTGATTATCGGATCGCTGAAAACCCCGATGACTTTCAACTGGGCCTCGAGTGACTGGGACGCCATAACTCTCGTGAATATGTACGATGGAATTGGAATTAATATTAAGAATAAAAATGAAGTAATGCTGAGAGCCAAAGCGCTGCGACCTGGAGTCTCGACTGTTACTCTGAGCGTCTCAATTCCGTGTCACCGAGCGACGTTCATCTGTGACGGCGAGAGGGTTTACACAGCTTCAATTAAAATTGAAGTGTTTGAAGAGCTGACTCTGGTGAAAAACAGTGGTCATGGTGGAGCACCAGTGGTCCTTATGGCACCGCACTCAGTTATGAAATTAAGAACGAACAAAGACAATTCCGGGGGGATCACTACTTATCGAATGGTTTCCAAGGTATCGGGCGATCTTGTGAGCGAAGATGAGAGCCAGAACGTTGGATCGAAAATCATTACACTGGATAAGAACGGGGTTGTAAAAACGGATGATAGTCTTGGAAAGGTGGTTTTGACTGTTACAAACGTGGAGACTTATGGACTCAAACAAACTATTCCAGTAGTTGTCGAGGTACTTGTGAATCTGATTACTGTATATTTTTTTATAAAATCATTGTAAGTGATGCAACCTCTTATTGGTATGATTTTTATTCTGCAGGTCAAACCAGTGCATTACATGATGGTTACATTGAAATCAAGTGTTCGTTTGAGGCCTGGAGAGGAGCTGAATAAACTGCCAAAGGGAATGGAATTCAAATATGCTGTCGAGTATTTCGATAACTTCGGCTCGAAATTTGACGCAGCCAATATGACAATCAAAACGGCTTATAACAGAGGAGACTCAATTGCATTGTCCACAGTTGAGGACAATAGTTTCTCTGTTAAATTCTTACATGATGGTGACTTGATCTTGAAGGTTTACAATGAAAAATATCCTAATGGGATGGCCGATTATGCCCACATGATGATAGGAGATATTTTGTTCCCTACCAAGGTTTTTATAATTGAAATATAATTCCTTGCAGTCTTATTATTTTGTGCTTTATATTTTATGAAATATTTTTTTTTCCAGACTGTAATAACAGTCGGAGACGTTGTATGTTTCTCGATGCCATTAATGTCTGCGGATGGTGACTCAGGGTACTGGAAATCTTCGGCCCCTGAAATTTTGTCAGTTGACGCTGTTACTGGAATCGGTAAAGCGCGAAGCTCTGGTTACTCTCGTGTGAAACAAAGCTTGACTACTCATCGTCAAAATGAATTAGAAGTACAAGTTCAGCCCATTGAAATGGTAAAAATATTGTTATTTTTAATTTTCAATTACTTGAATTTAAGTAATTCTTAGTTTTTTGACTGAGATATGTACATGTTTTAATTTGTCACCATTTTAGTTAACTCTGGTACATCTAAGAGGAAAGAATATAACAGGAATGGAAGTATTTAGCGTCCCATTAATCCTCAAAGGCAGAGATGAGACCATCAAAGAAAACAACATTCTTTCACGAGGCTTGGGCGGTTGCAGAACACACACGTCATTTTCTTTAAATTCATACCCGTTCACGTGTAATGTGCAATTCTTGTCCGACGTGTCTGATATGTCAATTAACGAACTTTTCTTTACCGAACCAAGATTTGATATTAAATCAGGTAATGTCAACAAAAATGACAGAATACTATTACGCTTTGATGTTATTCCAAGTTGAATAATTTGCAAATGATTGTTTTTAGGATTTTACTTCTGTGACATCATACCAATTGGACTTCCAAGCATTGATATCAGCACTAGAGAAACTAAGATTCGTATAAATGCTCTTAGTCGAGACATTAAGTCAAATTCAATTGAAGTTACGTACTTCCCACCGGTTTATATCAACACTAAAGAAATTATCTTTGTCAACGCTCTTTCGAATTCAATTTCTGTAGCGTCGTTGGATGTCTATGGCGTACCGAGTGTACTCGAACACCTCAAGGTATTTTTACAATTTCATTTAGCAGATGAAAATGTGATGGTTTCAGCAACTATATTGTTCTCTATTTTTAGATCGAAACTCCTGATCAGATTAGTGTCACTGAACATTCAACCTCGTCTAATCATATCCAATACAAATTGAGCTTATTGCGTGGCCAGGAAGTAATACAGCGACAAAAAGTTGTTATAACTAATGACCTCACTAAACAAAATATATCTGTAAGTTTCTAATCGGATTGTGATTATGCGTTTGATTAAGTCTGTATAATTGATTGATCTCGGTTGTCCTTCCAGCTTTACATCAGGATATCTAAACATGTTCAGTTTACACATTGGCAATCAATTCCTTGCTTTGAGCAGCTCTATACTTGCAAATTCATGATTGGAACATTGTTCGCTCTTCTCGTCTCTGTTTTTTATTGTAAGTTCAGTGATTTACTTCAATTGTAGTTGTTATCGTTTTAACAAACTATTTACATTTCATTAGTTGTTATTTACTTGAATTAATTTGCTCGCTTTTTTATTTAGACTGGAAAACCAAAATCGTCAGCACTGATTTGGTTGTGAAGAATAAATACGTTTTCGGTAAGTTTATTTTGGATTGTAACGTTTGTTTATTCGTTAATTTTTTAATGAATCGTATTAATTGGATTGTTTTTAAATTTTTCAGCTGAAAAATATCCTACGCCAATGAAAAAGTCTCCGACGCCTTGCACACCAACAAATACAGCACCACTGGTGAATTCTATGAATTCAAGTGGGCTGAACACGTCTGGAGCATCGCCGCACAAACCTTTCTCAGCCTTCGAACCTGTCTACGGTGATCCTCGAGGTTATTACACCCCGAACGCCCGGAGAAACAAATCCTTCAATGTATCATCAATATAAATTAACTTTCGCCGAAGACTGACAAGCCGTAAGAAAACGTTTTTTTTAATCTTGTAAATAAATGTAATTAACGACATACACCTTTAGACGATAGTCACGAGTCTAGACTGCAGAAACGNGATTTTTGATTTAGAATGTTCAATTATTTTCAACTTATTTTAAAGTCAAAAAATCCATTTACTTTTTGATGAAAGGTCCTTTTCTTTCCTTGATTCAGCTTTATTTAATTTTAATTTTAATTTTTACAAAAATATAATTCTTTGAAATCCTTAAAGTTACTTACACCGTAGGAATAAACTAATAAAATCAAATACATTCAAATAAAAAAATGTGTATGAGAAAGTGCTGTACCACGCGATCAATGGCGTTGAGACGTATGCAACATATGTATGTCTCGAGGAAAAGCTAAACTGATTTTTGAGCGATCGATCTAGGATATGAAACTGAAAAGTTAATAGCATCAATTGCAATGCAATTATCTTTTAACATTTTTAACTCTCACACTCTATGATTTACTACTCAACTGCCGAATCATATTAATGCCTTTACAAACATACTAATTTATAATTTAAAAAATCTCAGATCGAATGTTCAAAAATCGATTGGCTTTTTTTTTACTCTCAGCAAAATTCTCATAGCCGATAAACGATGAACTTAATTTTTTTTATATTTAAATTATTAAAACGTGTATATTATAATAATTACGAGAAAAATTCATTTTATAATGAACCGTTAAATGAAAACAATGTAAATAAACCTCGTTGCGAGTTGTGATAAACTATGGATTACAAAATTAAGAAACCCGGTACTTGTAAAAACAAACAAAACAATGCAAAACAAATGGTTTGTACAGGCATAGTCATATTTTTCTAAGTCCGATCAAAAGAGTAAAACGAACTCAAGTTTTGTTTGTGAAAAAGACTTTTTTTTTCTGATGTATTAACGAGTAATGGAGTGAATAAAGTGAGATTTGTTGTTTTCTAATAAAAAATGCAATTTGAATTTTTTCACCTAGTGTATTTTTTTTATAAATAATATAACCATTACAAAATCACGAAACATGCACACATCGCACAATCATTCGGGCAGGGATAACAGATTTCAAAGTGAAAGATTTAAAAATCAAGGATAAAATTAATCTGCGCTCGACTAATTCTCAAAGGGATGAGGAGTTTATCAAGGAAAACAACGTTCTTTCATTTACTCTGAATTCAAACCCGCTCGCTTGCACTGCACAATTGGCGAATGTGTTGATTTGTGAACTTTCCTTTGTCGCCTGATATTAAATCAGTTTTTTTCCAACAAAGATCATAACTGCTCTCAGTCGAGGTATTGAGTATGCTATTTCAACTTACACACTTCCAACCAGTTTCCACTGAGACCAAAGAAATTGTTTATCGATGCCAATTCTCTCAAATTGGCACTCTCAAGAGCAATTCCTCCGACATTGTTAGACATAATGTACCGAATGTATCAATGTATTTGACGATGTTCCCTTAATTTCGTTCTATTTTTTTATATATAAATAAATTGCAACCATTAAAAGATCACAAAACAAATACACATCGTACAAACATTTGAGCAGGGATAACAGATTTCAGAATGAAAGATGAAAATTGACATTTAAGTCTTTGTGGATTTGATCAGTGTTTTTTGTTGGATTTCACCAAAGCTTCGTATTTTGTCTTGCTGTTGAACCAGAGGATGAATGGGATTGCCAGGGATGGCAAAGTCATAACAGCAAAAGATACCCAGTCCATCTGTAAAAAAAAATTTCACATTATAATTCATCCGTGCCAACGTTCAAACATACATTCATTCATTTGAAATATTTTTATTTCGTTTTGATTATATATTTTTTAATTTCTTGTTTCTTTTTTTACAAACAAGTTAATTACTTGTTTTATAATTTTGTTCAACTTACAACATGGGATGAGAATCGTTTGTCGTATTCCCTGAAGGGAATGAAGTAAGCCGCACCGGGTTCGCTGCTGTAAGCAACCTGGACGGTGGTATCATCTTCCTTGCGTTTGTAGTTGACCTCAGCAGAGGAGAAGTTGTAATATCCAGCTTTCAGAGGGACAATTGTGATGGTATGACTAACATTGGTATTTGGTGGCACTCGATCAAATCTGCCATTAATCATGTTGGTCTTTGATAAATCAAAGTCTTCCTTGGGGAAGGAGTTGTCAATGATATCCACATCCAAAGCTGCTGTGTCACCAATGTTGAAGATGGTGTACTAAAATTCAACCAATAAAAATATGAATAAAAATATCCACACATAAATACAAAATAAATAAAATAAACAAACAAAAACCGAAATATAATAAGTTTATAAAAATGGAACAAACAAAATTTAATAAATTGACTTAAAATTTAGTTACCTTGATTACACAGTCCATCTTCTCAACAAGATATTTGTTAAGAATATGTTTGGCTATTAAAAGTCTAGCACCTTCTGTCTCTTCTTCAGCATGGATCATCGCTGCTGAAGCGATCAAGCAGGTAAGCAAAATAAACTGCTTCATTCTAAAACAAGCAAAATTAAAAATCAATTTTTCAATCAAACATCAGTTTACACTTTTAATGGTAAACAAAATCCAGTTTAAATAACATCCCACTACACATTCCTCTCCACGTAAACAAACATTCCTGACTGAAATTTACTAGATCCTACGTAAACTGAACAAAAATATCAAGTGAGTTGTAGTTTTTGATTCAATGATTACAATAGTTGACGAATTTGTTCAATGTTCAACATCGGTAAACGAATTTTTCTTCAACTTTAACACGTCATATGTTTGGCACCATACAACAACCCTTCACCAACTGACAGAATTTACTATTCAGCAATGATAATCTTATTGTTGCAAACTTTTCTTTCAATAAAATAAACAAGGTTTAAATTTTGTTCATTGATTAAGCAAAGAACTAATTATTTGACTTACTTTTTGTTTGAGATGACTAAATTTGTGTTGTTGAGATCGGCAGGTTAGTACATGTGGCGAACGGTGAACTTAAATAAAAGTCACGAAGCGGAGAGCGGAGCCGATGCGGCATCGAAACTGCCAACAGCGCCGCGGTAGGTGCCACGTACCGACGATTTTAAACTTGGCGTGTCTCGTCACTTCCGGGAATAACACATTTCGATAGTTCTCGAATCCGATTTCGAGATTATTTGAAAAAATGCAACACTGTTTTCAATTCAATACAAAAAACAAAAACAGTAAACAGAATGACTTTATAAATAATTGTTTTTGTTTATTACTTTATTTGGGAACAATTTTTAAATATGGACGTGTAATCGAGTTCGATCGACCTATCGAAATCGAATGTTTTCAAAGTGGAGTAGACGAAGTGTTTGACATTTAGAGTATGCAACAGAAGTGTCAAGAAATGTTTTGTTAGTCATCAACTGTTTGTGGAAACTGTTATTATTTGTTAAATAATCTTGTTGCTAAATAGATAACAGCTGAGATGAAAAATTGTTGATAACTGACAGCAAATGAACAAACCTAACCTCTAAAAAATGATCACAGAATAATTGTTTGAATAACAATATAAGGTAATTGTTATTACCAAATAAAAACAATTTACAAAATATCGAAAAACAAATTCCAACAAAATGATGGCAACTGTCAACATGACAGCTAAAGTTTATCAACCAGACCAGGAACTGGAAAACAAAGTGAAAAAAGGTAAACAAAAGAGACCAAGTACATTCCTATTATTTGATATCATAGTTAGTATTTTTTACGTTTTAAATTTATTTTTTCTCATTTTTTAGCAACCGAAAGGATATCTGAAAACATGCATATAGTGGCCAACGAGCCATCACTGGCTTTTTATCGTCTGCAGGAACATGTGAGGAAGGCTCTGCCTCCAATGGTGGAAAAACGAGTGGAAGTTTTGGCACTGAAGAAACAGCTGCAAGGCCACTGTTATGACGTCGAGTATGCTGTCAGTGCTATCAAAACCATGCAAGACGCTGACAAAAGTTTTGACAGTACTCTGGAACTGATGAAGAACGCTATTTTTTATAAGCAACAACTCAAGTACGAAGAGCACAGAAGAAACAAAAAAGAAGGCAACAGAGATTCTGTTTACAAAAGACTTTCTGCACACATTCCTACTCTGGATCATCTTCCGGATGAGATCTCCGATGTCGTCAGAGACGACTGCCAGTCGGGTCGAGTCCATGATGAACTTCTGCGAGACACAGTAGTACCGAAACTCAGAAAACAAATACAAACTAATCGAACGAAAAATTAATATTGTGTTATTGTGTACATATAATATTGTTGTGATTAATCGCACTTCTGTTTGAGACTATTTTTGTTATGGATATTTATTGATTGTACAATTTGTGGTTTTAATTTATTGTAGAATATGGAAAGTCAAAGTAAAAACAAAGATCCAAAGATTCTCTGTTGTAAAAAATGAATTTTCATTTCAATTATCTTTTTATCTGTATGCATTTTGAGAACGTGTTTAATTTTGATCGCGTTTTGCAATTGAATACACTTTTTGATTTGTTTTAAAATGATCACTCTAAAATTAATTCATTGAGAGTTGAACATTTTTGTGCAATTTTTTATGTAACTGAAATGTTTTTATTTTTTGTATAAGACATGTAATATATCTATGACAATTACTTTTGCGAGTGTATTGTTAGAGACATGCGTATACAACATTTAGAGCAATCTTTTGAATCCCTCATACTGCGCATGTGTCAAATATTGCAACGACGTCAACTGCAGAGAAACAATTATTCACAAAAAGATCATGAAGCAACATTACAAATCTTGGGCCAATGTTGTAGGTACTTATCACAATTATTCATTTTCAAGCTCTTAACATTCGAAATAATTACACAAAGTCAAAAACTAAAAATGAAATTGCATAAAAATCAAGATTTCGAAGAATTAATTTGAATGAATTAATTTGTTTTAAAATAATATCAGTTTGATAATGTTGATAAAAGTCAACGAAAAGGCATCAATTAGAAACTAAAATTTTGTATAATTTAATAATAGGGATGATAAGTGTGGTGGGGATGTGAGTGTCAGTGTAGGGGGTGATACTGGCATGTAGCGTTTGACAGCCTGACATCAGGACTGGATCGAACACGGTCACGAAAATGATGCGTGAATTGTCATGTGAAAGTTGAGGTGTTGAGAGTTGTCATGTGTACGAGCATATTGCTACATTTCGCAACGAACTGCACTAATCATCTAAAGGTCAACTCGACAACACTTCCAAAACCAAGGTACGTTCTTCTTTTTAAGGTTATGTCTGCTTTTTTTTCGCTCCCGGCCCCCGGTCATTTACACGCTTCTTACTCGATTCTTGCAAAAAAAGTTCAAAGTTTAGACAATCAGATATAAAAACCTTTTCTGGTTAATAAATTTCAACAAAAAACGCCGGAAAATTTTCATTTTTTATTGAACTTATAAGCAGTGCAACAAAATGTAAAAAAGTTTCAAGTGGTTTAACTGTATAGTTTCAGATTTATTTTTCTCTATCACTTTCTATGAAATTTTCATAGAAATTCTTAGAACGACTCCACTGAATTCAAATGACACCTCAATTCAATATGCGTTGAGGTTATGTTTCACTTTATTTTTCCCCGAAATTTATATGCAAAATGTTGAAATATTATGTCGTCGTTTCAAAATTTGTGAAACAATCATAAAAATAGGACGAATTTCGCAAAGTGAATAATCCTTTGTTCTAAAAAACAATTTGACTAAAAATGATTGACATTTAATTACTCATTATCGCCAGGGCAAAAAAACAAATTACATTTTAATTCCAGTCTAAAATTATTTAATCTCGTTGTTTGGTCAGTACCATTAAAAATTAATCGACATTTTGAAAGATCCAGATACTCTATAAGAGATTTATTTTTGAAACGAATTTAATTGCTCCGAACCGTACTATTCCATCATGCATTTAATTTTTTACCTATTTTTTTCTAATTGTGAAATATTAGGTGAATAAGTTGACGTGAACAAATCTTGATTTTACTTTGAAATTTGTCCATTTTTGGCCGAACATCAAAGGACTCATTGGTAACTTTTCATACAAACTTTTCCTTTAAACTTGTAAAAAATCTTGTAATAAAATTGGTTTTCCTTTGTCTGCGACAACAATTATATTTGTTAATAAAAATTGATTTTTTGATATAAACTTTCTTACTTAAGCCGTTCATTTAGTTGTAGAACTTTACATTAAGGACTTAATATTAATATAAAAATACCGTTTTTGGAAATGTTGCGAAAACGCAACGGTAAAAAAATGGATCAAAAATTTGCAAGGTCGATTTGATTTTTTGGGGTCGGAGAACGTTGCAAGGTCATATTGTTGTCCAGCCTAATAGCGATTTGTTGTTGTAATATCGCGATAATTGAATGTGTCAAGTGGATAAATCACAACTTTCAACTGTATCGAAAGGAGGCCAGGGTCATTGCACGATCTTACCTGAGAGCAGAAATCTTCATCCACCAAAGGTGCTAAAAGACGATCCAAACGCTCAATACACAACAGTTATAATTTATTAACAAAAACTCATCTTCAGAATGTGAAACGCCAAAATATTATTTTGTCATCGTCACGAAAAATCGCTCGATTTTCAATTTAAAGTAAAAAAGTTCATTCAAATCAAACATCATTTCAAAGCTTGGTCAGATTTAGTTTTAATGATATTTGATTAACGGTACCGAATATTGAATTGGAAGAAAGTTTTTCAAGGGAAAAGTGATTACATAAAAACTCTTGGCACCGTTCTATACTCGGTCCAAATTAAATCATAAATTATTTATACAAGCAAACAACGTTATGTGTTGAACAAATAAAAAAATTGAAGAAAAAAAAGAAACAAAAACAAATCAATAAAAACCCTTAAAAGATCGTGAAATAATACTCACAAACAGAAAGTAAAAGTGGACGGGAGAAGAAAGAGATGGAATTCCAATAAAGGCTGCTCTTTTGGTAAACCAAAAAGTTGGCCGCAATAGTCGGTCCCGAGATTGGATTTCTTTTTTCTGGTCCTGACAAGAGTGTATTTTTGTAAAATATGAAACGGAAGAATTTTGGCATAAATTTTAAAACAATATTATACAACACGTCTCATTACATCATAAGATCTTCAATTTCCATTTGGCTCTTTAATGATGTGTCTTCGATAAATATGCTGGAGACGTTTCGGTTGGTGAAACTCTTTTGCTGTGATGCTACATTTCGTTTTTTGAACCGGCTTAAAAAAAAAAAAAAACGTTTATCTATTTTCGAACTAATTTCATTTTCTTAAATGAAAGTTATCAAAATTAAGTATACATTTTGAGTTGTTTTTCGTTTTCTATTAACATTATTTGATAATCAATTTTGTCATCATAAGTGTTATCGGAATTTTCAAATTTGTTCTTGAAAACCATTTTCACTATTTCTTTAAAAATAGATTTTTATGAATGAAAATTTTCCTTTTGTCATCGAGGACTAAACATTGAAACGGTTTCAGATCAAGAAAACATGAGGTTTCTACTTTTGTGGGAAACTCATTCAATGATGAAAAATAAGGAAATGATAGAAATTTCACAGACAAATAATTGAGAAAAGTAACGTCACATTGAAATGCAATCTCAAATGATCAATCGCATCGATACTGAAAAATCATTATTAGAATAGTCGTTTGCGATTACATTTTCTTTTCTCATTTTTTCTTAGAAAATTGCAATCTTTTCAAGTCCATTGTAATAAACACATCAAGGAAAATTATATATTTCTGCAAATTAAAGCCATACCACTTTTTAAACAAAATGTAAAAAGCAAACATTTGGCTATAGCAAATGTGAGTTTTAAATTGAGTTTTAAATGAAAATAACAACTCAATAAATTCAATTACACTCAATGTAAAAGATTTATAGAAAATCATTGTTATTGTTAATAATATAAAAACGGGATACACAAAGAGGGAAAGTCTGTTGCAAGTGTCGAGCCATGTCGGATACTGCCGAGCGCTTCCGGACTTTATAACGATAACGAGCGGCATTTCGAATTCTTTTGGACTGAGCGCGAGTTGCGCGCAAGCTGCCATCAGTGTAGGTGCGACTTTGCGAGCGTGCGAAGCGCGCGCCAAACCCTTCGGTCCCCGTCCGAAATTTGTTTCCCCCGTTTCCTCGTTAAATTTCATTCACAATATTATGCGCAAGCTTTCGAGTGTTCAACCGGTTGTTCTAGTATATCAATTTCAGTCAACACACCAACCTCTCAATTTTCAAACACTTTTCCCAATTCATCCGCAAGTTATCCGACGAGGGAACATTCTTGACCACGACAAGCTGCAAGACAATTCGATTCGAGTTAGCCTTTGATGGATATTTTCGGATGAAAGCTTATGTAAGACAATTATACAGTACTTGAAAAAACAAACAAAATAATTTATAATTTAACTTTTGAAAGATTTCAATCGTTTTGTTGTTGGAACACTTAACATTTTCACATCTCAACTTACTTTTCAAAGTTTCCCTTTTTATGTAATTGATGTTTGTTTTTATTATTTAGTTTTAGTTTTAAAAACTACGTATCAAAATCAATTAAAAATTCATTATAATTAACAGTAACATATTACAGTTACTAATAACAATACTAAAGACTGTAAAAACAGTTTTTAAAAAACAACTAAAAATTATTAAAGATATTATCAAAAATTTTTTTCTTGCATTAATATGAATATTAATGAATGTTAATGTATTTTTGAAATAATTCAAAAATGTGAAATTACTTTCATTATCAAAGCTCACGTTGGAATGGAAATTGCACAAATAAAAATCGGCAAAAAGAAATGTATATGTTTAAAAGCTGAGAGAATATTCAGCTGATCTTATCATTTTGGTTCTTCAATATTAAATACGAATCTGCATATTTATATCAAAGCTTGTATTCCAATGGTACTGCATTCTTATACGCGTCCACCATTCAAAAAGATGTACGTACATTCACTTTCAGTTTAGACTCATTGCCAAGAATTTCATTGAAGAAGTCGCCATTGAAAATTGTGCGGGAATTCTTTTTTCTTGCGTTATTATGTCGCGGTGAAGTACATTAATTATCCGGCCATTAAACGACACACAACTTTTTCTCGACAAATTGTTGCTAAATTTGTAAAAAAAAAAGTTTAAAAATTTCCCCTCTTTTATTGAACTATGTAGGTCAAAAAAATAATGAAAAAAAGGTCCTTTCTAGTCGGAGAAAAATATAGTTGAGAAAGTTTTTTGTTCTGGCTTTTTTATCTTATGAAAATGAATTTTATCTTTTGCAGGTAACTTTTTGGAACAATTGATTTACCGCTGAAGATATACTACTCTATAAAAGAAGATGCTACCAAAGTTGTTCGAAAATCATGGCCGGTTTTGCGCCGGCCACCCTCTCGAAGTTATCGTCACCACGATCACCCTGACCGTTTGCATGCTAAATCTGGAAACCGGAAATGCTCCGACGAAGGAATCTGAACTACCGATTTCAACATCCACCTGCTGGCGCAGTCGATGCAATTCCGATGTAAATATATTTTTTCATTCCACCACACATCATTTAATGAATAATAATAAAAGAAAACAAACAAAAAAAGGAACAAATATCTTTTCAACTCAAAAATGAATATATAATTCATTTTTATTATATAACCATATTCGAAAAACAGACTCAAATTTTATCTCAGTTGTTGACCTTTGCACAAGAGAAATATCTATCAATTCGAACAGTAAAAAAATTGAGATCAGATTCAAACAATTGAACATATGCAACATTAAAAATGCAACTTTTAAGAAAGTCATAGAATTTGTTGAATAATTTTAATGTAGTTTTTCAATATCATCCCTTGTTGTGATTTTGAAACAAATTGAATAACGAAAATTTACATCTGCGATGATAAAAGCCATTTTGTCATTTCGCAGTAAGAGTCTTTGCTTTCTATCAATACTCTTTCAAATGTACGCACCACTTGAAACTCACAAGTGAAATGACCTCCGGAAATTATGTTTGTTTTAACGATCCCGTTAATATTTTTATCCCCGCTGAGTAAATTCTTTCCCAATTGTTAAACACGTTGGTGCAATGATTAATTTTCAATTCAGCATCTGCGAATGAACAAAACGATAAATATACGTTGATTAATCTTGGAAAAAAAGTATATGAAGTTCGTGTGAAATAAATTTTCATTTTAATTTGGCTGTTAGTTAACTCAAATGATGAAACGAAATGACAAAACTAAAATTAATTAAAAAAATGATGAGATTCTTATGAGATAAATTGTCATTTCAACTGTTGGATGTTGGTTAACTAAAATTGCGAAAGATAATTTAAACAAGTTATGAAAATTGTTATTTGCAAAATGTCACATTTAAAAAATTGTTGTTGTGTTTTAGGATCTCAGTGCTGCAGACGTTATTTTGATGACAATCATCCGGTGTATAGCAATTCTTTTCAGCTATCATCAGTTTCGCAATTTGCACAATTTAGGTTCAAAGTATATCATAGGTGAGTTTAAAGAAAACAATAAAAGAACGAATGAAACATGTATGAAATATAAAACAATTATGCAAAAATGAGAAAACCTCAGAATTCAAAATGAAATAAAAAGTGTAAATCAAATTTTGATAGATTTGAAAAAAATTTGATGAACACATGTAAATTAAAGTTGAATGAAATTCAGTGCAGATTGTTGAATAAGATGCACAAAAGAATGTAAGTGTAAGTGCGCGTAACATATCGGATCATTGATAAGAGGGAACCTGTTTTTAGCGCTGCGTGAAAGCCTTGTACATTAGTGAAAGTTTCATAGAAAGCGATAGCGTGTTGAGGCCATGATTCGCTCGAGGTCATTATCACAATTACCAAATCGGCATTATGGAAACAACAATTTTTCCAATTGACGATATACAATTTTTATCATTTTGATTTTTGCAAAAATCTTAGATCAATTTGTTCAGATCTCCAAATTTGTTAAATCTTTTTATTATTCTAACATGGTTTCATTCACTAATCCTCAATATTTCATCAATATTTCTAATATACCAATTGACTCGAACTTAATTTTTCAAATTATAGGTATCGCCGGCTCGTTCACCATATTTTCCGGTCTAGTTTTTACTTCGGGTGTTGTTAACTTCGGTCGCAGCAACATTTCCGACTTGAAGTAAGTGACAATCTATCCCGATAGAAATATGAAACTGCCCGATCGGAACAGTACACGTGAGAGCAATTTTAATTTGCATACTAATTTTGCTTTCAATTGCAGGGATGCTTTTTTCTTCTTCCTTCTTCTGATCGACGTAAACAAAGCTGGAGTTATGGCACAGCTGGCTCTCAGTTCAAAGAACCAAGAAGAGGTGCGAGCGAACATTGCCCGAGGGATGTCGTTGCTGGGCCCGTCCATCACTCTGGACACACTCGTTGGTGTTTTGTTGATCGGCATCGGATCGCTTTCGGGCGTTAAACGTCTCGAGGTGCTTTGTGGCTTTGCCTGTCTTGGCGTTCTCGTCAATTATGCCGTCTTTATGACTTTTTATCCTGCCTGCCTTTCGCTCATCCTCGAGGTACTACACAACATTTCTATAATAAAATTGCTTAACTTCAAATTGCAAAATAGATTAAACTAAATTAAACTAAAATAAAATTGACTCAATTAATTTCATTCTAATTAAATCTTAATAATAAATTGAATTTAATTAGATGAGATTATTTTAAATTTGTATATGAAAATTGAAATGAATGTATGAATTTTTTCTTATATGTGAATTTATGTATTGATTAATTATTTTAATTGTTTTTTAGTTGACCCGTGGACATCAGGGTATGGGATCTTTGACTGCCGACAAAATACTCATGATGCACTCTCTGGACGGCGAGGACCAGAAGCCAAATCCGGTCGTCGAACGAGTTAAAATGATAATGATCGCTGGACTGTTTGTAGTGCATGCTCACAGGTGACAATCAATTTGATGACGAAACGATCATAAACGATCATTGATTGTCGTTTACCAAGTCGTTCATTAGGATAAACGGTTTCGGATCATTATAACAGTTAGTCTACTTGAGACCGGTTTCTCGCAATTAGGCTTACCCATATTCGCTCCTAATTTGATTATGGTGTTGCGAAAGCCGTGGCTCACCTTGGTTACGGTTCGAGCACGTTCAGATGTTATTTGCCATGCTCTTTGTTTCAAGAATCCCCTCGAATCTGTCCTTTTGAAGCTCATTCAGCAAAACGAAACGTTTCAATTTCGTTGGACGAAACGCCGTCATCGACGAGGGACAGGTGCAATAGACATATCTTTTGATAGAAGATAGTTGACGACCAGGTGTCTGAACACGTGAGTGTCACTCAGTGTTCAGAGATTGCAAATCACTTGTGACCTTGCTCTTAGAATTTCGTTCACACTGAGCTTTGAATAGCCGCGACGCTTATCTCGCGGCTTCTCTCGCATAAAGGTGTCGTCAGGGTCATCCGATCACGAGGACCGAGATCTACCGACAACTACGCACTTTATTTTCCCATCTTCTGTGATTGTTACCTGAACTCTGACACCGGCGTGAAACGTCACGTGTCCCCCCCTTGTTACATTTCTTTCTTTGGTAGAGCGCGGATGTTTCTTTTGTCAGTTATGTATGTCCGGCTAAATATCGCCCGGTCCACGTCGAAAAACTTTAAAAATAGTGGAGACAAATAAGTCGGAGTGGGTGGACGAACATAGGTCAAGTATTCTGCGCGTCACCAATCTCTGACTTGACGGTTCGGTACCGGCGAACGCGTTTCAGTTTGTGTCAGGATACTTTTCCTCGTTCATCGCAAATTAGCCATTGTGAATCCGCACTGTTCAACCATGTGGTTTGTTTTCATTTCTCAATTGTTTTACGTGCAAATTCACGTTTCCATTTTAAGTTTTTGAGCTTGAGTTTTTGTTGATTTAACAAGTACTTTGCAATTGAAAGTGGAGTGCTCGTCCAAGAGTCGTCTCTGAGTTTAGTTTTGCAATGGTGTTAAGGTAACAGTAACTTTGAATGGTAATGAAAACTTGTATTATATCTGACTTAGGCCAATCGAGAATAATGCCGAACGAATGATAACGTAGACATGACACAATCAATGATCTGATTCAATCATAAAGGCCGAAATAACAATGAAGAAGAAGAGAGACAAGATTTCATGCCGATTTGTTTGTACTTTTCTTAT
Source organism: Trissolcus basalis (assembly GCA_025266255.1). NCBI lineage: Eukaryota > Metazoa > Arthropoda > Insecta > Hymenoptera > Scelionidae > Trissolcus > Trissolcus basalis. The sequence goes on along the minus strand of JAAMPD010000508.1, from coordinate 17,160 downwards.
TTCATTTTTCGTTTTCTTTGCACAGTCGCTGGCCGTTTAAACAAGAAGTCGAGGAAGAGACGCGGGAGGACGTGACATTGGTAGCTACAAGTCCTTCCATGCCAACCTTTGAGCCGGGCCACCAAAACAAGACTGACGATCCGCTGGATTTCCGCAACTACCTCATGAACTGGCTCTCTGTCAGCGCTGACAACATCGTCATCTTGATCCTCCTTCTTGCCCTGGCTGTCAAGGTCATCTTCTTCGAGGACAAAGGCGAGATAGCCAAACAGTTACGTTTCAAGGAGGACACACAAGAAGTGATCTTCAACAAAGAAGATGACGAGGCCGAACAAAGTGCAGAGCCTGCTCCACAGGTAGCACCTACTCGTTACACGATGGCGGCTGCAGAAACATCAAGCTCCGTGTTTCCGTTATCTGGAATGGGCAGCGATTGGTTGGATGAGTCCAAAGTCGACAAAGAAGTTCAGACGGAGGAGAAGGGCGAAAGCCAAATTGGAACCACTATAGAAATCCAGGAGAGAAAGGAAGATGAAAATGTTGTTAGGGATGTGGAGGAGTGTAAAAGGATATACAATTCAGAGGTAAGCAGAGTCGGAAAATTTTCCGAAAATGAAAAATGCAGTTTCAGGATGTTATTTATCTTTGTGATTTTATTTGCAGTTGGGTGCTCACGCTTTAACGGACAAAGAAGTCATGATGTTGGTGAAGAACAAAGTCATCCAGGCCTATCAGTTGGAAAAGGCAGTGGGAGACATGGAGCGAGGAGTTGGAATCAGAAGATTAATCGTGGGGGCTGCTGGGAAATTCACCGAGGAGCTGCTTGAACTGCCGTACAAGAGTTACGATTACGGAAAGGTACTGGGTTCCTGTTGCGAAAACGTGATAGGGTACGTGCCGGTGCCTCTGGGAGTCGCCGGGCCGCTCAAAGTTGACGGCGAGCTGGTGTACGTGCCAATGGCCACGACCGAGGGGTGTCTGATTGCCTCGACCAACCGAGGCAGTCGAGCTCTTTTGGAGTCCGGGGTGATCAGTCGAGTGGTCGCCGACGGTATGACGCGAGGTCCTGTCGTACGGTTTCCTGACATAGTTCATGCCAGCGAGGCCATGACGTGGATGCAAGATCCGGAAAATTTCAACGTGATGAAGGAAAGCTTCGACAAGACGTCGCGGTTTGCCAGGTTGCAAAAAATTCATGTCCGCATTGCCGGCAGATACTTGTTTATCAGGTGACTAAAGAATGAACTTGTAATTTATGTCCCTGTTTCTTTTATTCTTACAAGGATAAAAAATACGTTATTTCATCTTTGCAGATTTGTCGCGTTTACAGGCGACGCAATGGGTATGAACATGCTCTCGAAAGGAACTCAGGAATCGTTACGCTTGGTTAAAGAATACTTCCCCGACATGGAGATCTTATCCCTCAGCGGAAACTTTTGCACAGACAAAAAACCAGCTGCAGTGAACTGGCTCGAAGGTCGGGGTAAAAGCGTCGTTTGTGAAGCTGTAGTGCCGGCGCACATTGTCAGCACTGTTCTAAAAACTTCAGTGCATGCACTCATTGACGTCAACATTGCAAAGAATATGATTGGCTCGGCAGTTGCCGGAAGCATTGGAGGATTCAACGCACACGCAGCGAACATTGTCACCGCCATATATATCGCAACCGGCCAAGATCCTGCCCAAAATATTACTAGCAGCAACTGCATGACTCTAATGGAACCTTGGGGACCTGATGGCAACGACCTTTATGTGTCTTGCACTATGCCTAGTATTGAAATCGGTACCATAGGTGTGTTGGATTTACAGTTTGAAATAATTAATTGGTTGTTATTAATTTAGTGAATCGTTTCATTTTTATGAAAATCATTTTGTACGTTTTCAGGTGGCGGTACTGGATTGCCAGCACAAAGTGCTTGTTTGGGAATGTTGGGAGTTAGAGGTACACATGTCGATGGACCTGGAATGAACGCTAGTAAACTCGCGCGAATCGTTTGTGCTACCGTACTTGCAGGCGAATTGTCTCTGATGGCCGCACTTACTGCCGGGGATTTAGTGAAAAGTCATCTAAGACATAATAGGTGTGTGCAAGTTTGTTTCCTTTCTAATTTTTTTTTAATTTTACTAAATGGTCGAGAAAAATATTTAATTCTATTTTGTGTTATTTTTTAGATCTTCAACAACGGTTGGAAATGTTACAAGTACATCCAGCAGAGAAACGGGAAGTAATCTGACGGTGCCAAATGTTGTGCACGCGCTCCAGGCAGTGTGCACTAAAACTAACCAAGGGTCCTAGTATTATTCTAATCATGAATGAAGTGTGAAGAATTTTTCTATCTTTAGTTGATACTTAAATGATACATGTGTTCTAAAGACAATTATATCAATTAACATGATTGTTGATCAAAAAATCAGCTATTTTATCAAATTAGAAGGAGCAGTTCCTGAATCGCTTGAATTCTCTCGAAATAGGGCAAAAAGTCATGGGAATACTGATTCTAAAAGTTGGTACACCATATTTTTCAATCGGAGCGAACAAAATATTTATTATCTAGTTGAAAAGTTTATTACTTGTTAAAAGAGAGCAAATTATCTAAATAATATAAAAATGAATTTAATGTAGGAAACAATTCTATTGAACTGATATATAATTTTAAAATGATTAATGAAATTGGATGTTTTTTACATTGTGCAAATGCAACCGAGGTATCGTTTTTGTATCATAGCGAATTCCCGCGCTTCAAAAGAATAATTGCATTTTAAAAGGGGTACAGATTTGTAAATATTTTTCATTCGCTAGTACAAATATGAATGCGATCATAAAACAAAATAATTTTCATCATTTGATTTCATGGTTTGGCACACTTAGAAATGCAGCTCATCTAAGCATGATCATTAATTTAAATCGTTTGCTACCTTTCTTTTTATAATCAAAAAGGAAACGGTATTTTTTTCTTTTATTGTATTCGCGTCATTTCAGCAGCTTTTTGAGGGGACAAAAATAACCCATTTATTTATATATAATATTTAATGAAATTTTTTTATTTCCGAAGAAAATGTCGTCTTCACAGCACTTGTTCATCATTTAGAAATTAATTGTATAATTAGATGTCATATATGTACAGTTTTTAATCATAGCAATGTATAAATAATTGATTTATCAAGCAAACAATTTATTTAATGTATAAAAAATTGTTTTTAATTTGAATAAATTCGACAATTAGAATCATCAACTAACTGGACATTTCATTTTTCCTTTTTCCATAAAAGTAAAAAATATGAAAAAAAAATTTTTTTTTTTCATTGTAAAGAAATTTTTGGGACCATCAGAAAAGAAAACTGTTAACCATGTGGCGTTTTCAGTAGAATGGCCTCTTATGATGTCATTTAGAAATGTTTTCAACGATCAGCGTTCCCTGAATGAGGGCCATAAAATATTTTTATTGAAGGTCCGTCTTACATATTGAAGAAAAATATCTACTTTTCTCTGAGCAGCTCTTGAGATGAATTCCAAAAAAATAAGCCTGTTGAGGTTTCGTTGTTTCAGTGGCTCCACGTCTGAGGACCAAATGTAGAGCCATCATTTGAAGTTTACTATTCCAGAAGAGAAGAACCCGGACTGCATAATAAAAGTGTTACGAAAATTAATTTTTAACAAGGAATCATTTTTATCAAGGTTATTATTTTATATTTTATTTTATATCATATTCAAGCGTTTAAAAAAAGGATTAGGTTTCATTTTTGTCATTTTAAATCTACTCAAGCTGCCCGGTCTTTTTGAAAATCAATTCTGTGTAGTCTATGGTACTGGAATTAATAAACATCCCGTATCAATTTCTCAGCGTTTTTGCTGACGAACTTATACCACCAAGTCGACATCGTTATTGCTTAGCAGTTCAGTTTCTATGAATTATTTTCAATATGGTCATTTGCAACACAAAAAATACTGAAAAAAACGTTTTTTATACAGCAAAAACTTATTTAAAAAGTTTTTTTTTAATTGAATAATTTTTCGTGCTCTAAAAGGTTTCAAACAATTTATGTACATTGATATCACAATTATCGATTTTGAAAATGTCACATTTTTAGCGATTCAAAAATTGACATGAAGTGAGGTTCATGTATGAAATATTTGTGCTTTCCAGGTAACAGATCATATTAAGTTGAAGTGTTTTTGTTTTGCTCGTGAGAATTGTGCCTTACTTAGAGACAGCAGTGCGTAAAGTATTGACATCTAACTGCAATCATGGAGAAGTCGAGTGTTTCAAAACAAGAGGAGATTTTACACTACATTAACAACTACAGTGACGATGATTTCTATGTATTTTGTGAACAAATCATGCAGTCCAGAACTTTTTGCAATTGCATCAATATATGCAGACCTTTTAAATCAATGAAAGAAATGATTCAAGAGATGACCAGTTGTTTGGACAGTTTGGGTACCACAAGTAAGAAAATGACATTTCAAAAAAAGTAAACAGTCAACAAAATTTAACCAACTGAAGTGCAATTACATTTTTATTTCAGATAAACTAGCTTTTCTTAAACACTACAATTCATTTTTGGATGAATTTTTCTGCAATGTGAGAGACATGGAAATCATGAATATCAAATACGAAGAAGGAAACGTGGAATATGCATTACTAAAACACGCACTGAATTCGTAAGAGATAACATTTTTCTTCTATTTTTAAAATTTTTTATTACGTTACTTAAAAATGATGTTCATCGCCTAGATTATTAATAATGAAAAATTTAATAACTGCAGGTATCATAAAAAGTTCGGCTTCAATTTCATTATGAATCCGTCGAAGCGCACACTGAGAGCACTCTACCATGGGATCATCAGGCGATTGACACTTTCGTTCGAAGAAGAAATCAATGAAGTCATAAGTGAAATCAAAAGTATAATTACCGATCGATTGTTATCACTCCAATTAGTTAGATAAGGTGGGCAAGAGCCGCAGCGAAGTTACAGTTAATAATCCCTCTAATAATGCAAAGTTTAACAACGATATATATATTTAATTTATATAGTTAATTAAAAATGTTATTTATTACTCGATGTTCATAACACGTTCGTCCAGAATTCGAATTCAATTTCATCTTCAAACTCTGTAAAATACCTTTTCAACTGACAAATTGATTTTTTTGTTATAAAAAAAATACAATGCTTTTGATTGTGATGGGCAGCGTGAAAAAAAACGATTGATTGTTCAAGAATTTCATTTGTGTTTGCAATCCCAGTTGAAAAGAGCGAAACTTTTCCTGCTCGATAAATATATGGGTCAAAGTTTGACCCAGTAACTTCATGAATCAAGTATTGAAGGTTGTGCATCAAGTATAATATGTTTTGTACTTAGGGCGTACTTCAGGCCCGTGTTGCAAACGATATTTTACCGCAAAATCAGTTATGGCTGTAATTTCACGGCCTTCGGTTTGAAACGGTTCCATCAAATGGATCAAGTTTGTCCACCAGGTAATTATCGTGCGATCCATCAAATTTCAACATTGAATGCATTTGAAAAGCGTTTCTTTTATTGGACGCTGCTCTTGATTTGGAATTAAATTTTGCGAAATAGCTGGGATAGCCTTTTTTGAAATATCTAGGGAGAAGGTAGAGCTACTTGTTGCAAGATCTGTGGCACGTGTATCGATTCGAGCAAGATAGCGCAATACCCAAGTTTTGTGTACAAACATGAATGGTTCGCGCGACGGATGGGGCTTTGAGCTTGACCTAGATCCGGAGCTTACGCCTTTTCATTAATTTTCATCGCGAGCATTTCATTTCACGCCTGCCGGCACGTCATGCATCACCATAATAAAAATAAGAAAGAAAAATACACACCTCCCTCGACAATGGGGAGTTGACTTTTTATTTTTCAACTTGGAAAAAAAAACGATGAATGGCTACTTTATTAGCACACTCATGCTAATGAATCGCATCCGAATAATTAATTGGACGTCGCATCCCTCATCATCTATCACAATTTTCATTTGATTGAATGATTCCGAAAAAGTTGATCCCGTCTAATTGACATGACTGGTTCTATTCTATTTTGCTTTCGCTTTTCCACTTGAAGTGATTTTTGTGTCTGAATTCATTAACAGAGGGAAGACAAAACTTTGACCGAATTTCTTATCGCTGTTTCGGGCGAATCCTAGCTTATTTAAATGAGTTTCACGTTTCGCCGGTGAAGGTCGGATAAATAGGTCATTCCAGGCTGATCGATTTCAACTCAACGGCAACAATAAACCTGTCCTGGATTCGTTCATCATTCATCTCTCAAACGCTGCCAACTTTTGGCACGATCCAAAACTTCAACAACAGCTTTTTATTTTGTTATTTTTCAATTTTCAATATATTTTCTCCCAAACTTTCTAAACATCATTTTCTTCTTCTTCAAAAAATTAAAAAAAAAAAAAAAAAAAAGAAATTTACATTCACAAAAATTTAGCGAGATAAATTTTGAATATAAATTCAAATTTAAAATTCAAACAAGATCCAATTTTTCTTTTGATAAGAGGACTAATAATTGGAAGAATTTTTTATTTTGTTTTTATTTTTGCATTATGGATGAGACTAAACTGAAGGCCTAAAAAAAATTTTATTCGTCGATTCGCTACTAAACACGAAGTTTTGAGCTCATAGTTTTAGTACCTATTACTTTAGCGCTGACGCTGAGCCCTCCACGCCTGCAGTAAGTGAGTTTATCCCAGTCCTTCGATTAAAGGACGTTCCGGGGCTTCGAGCTGGCGCAAAAGCTCACGTCTCGTAGCGCAAGCGCTCTCCGGCCGTTTCAAGAGGAAACGCTCTCGGACCACGACATCCATTCATAGGTCAAACGTAGACCGTCGATTATTCTCTGACCTTCGGAATCAAACATCTTCTGATCAGAGTTGCCACGAAACGAGAGTCACGAAATTTCGGTCGCTTGAATTTTTTCTTCAGCCCCTGTGATGGTTACGCAACCATCGAGTTGATCTTCCTGTGCTGTTCCGCTTATTGTAGCGAGTGATTATGCATGACGCGGGGCGCAGACAGTGAAGTAAAAGTGTTTTTGCGGGGCAAATCAAGCCCGACGAGCGAGAGGACTCCGGGATCCGAGCAACAGGTAATTCGCCCTTTGTAGGACTTCCTTCACTGTACACTCGCTCACGTACTTGACAACTCCACTTTGTTGCATGCGATTCAACTGGTCTTAATGATTTTTCCGATACAAATTAAACAGCCAATTAGTCGATCACTTTTCACTTCTTAGACTCTAAAGTTCATTAAAAAGAACGGATCTCACCGACTTCCCGTACACATTTCTATTTAAAAAAAAATGAGTGAAAAAATATTTTTCGAAGGAATTTTTATTGAACTGTATTTTTATTTTTAGTTTTTGAATAAATGTGGAAAAAGATGTTTAATTAATTAAAGATTCATTGGGTTTGATGTTCGTTGTTAATAAGAAATTGTAAATCGATTTTCAAATGTAAAAACAAACAGCAAAGAATTAAATATTGACAACGGCTGTTTTTCGAGAAAAGCGTGCATATTTGAGTTTTGTATATTGACGGTATGATTTCCTTTATTGATTTTGTCCATCCCTAAGCATTCCTATAAACCGCTCACACACCTATGGCGCTTTTGTGCGAAGACTTCATAAAAGATGATAACATCACAGATTTACGGTTGCAAAACCAATCTATCTGACTCTTTGATATTGCTATTCCAATTTCTCGTTAACATTTGAAACAGTCAGTTATAATTCCAGTTCAATTATAAATATATTTTAATTTTTTTTTCATCATAAAATTTCAAGTTGGAAAATAATCTGTTACGTAATTTTAAATCCTGGTTGATCCTTTGTTCGCACAAGTTCAAGGACGTTTTAATTTAACTGAATGTAACAAATAATTAAAGATCATACGAGAGATTATAGTTATATACCACAAATTAATCACATTAATAAATTTTGTCATAAACTTTTTATACAATATATAAAAATATTATTCTATTTCAAAATTTTTAATAATTGGACAAAAGATGTTTCATCAATATGTTTTAAAAGGTTGAAATTTTTTAAATTTTATTTACATTAATTTTGTTAATCTGTTTTAGGACATTGTAGGCTCGATGCCGGAGGCTTCAGGGTCGGGTTACATTGACGAGCCGGATTATTCAACATTTGAAAATAAATCCGGCCTCGCAGAAGACATGAAGTTCTTAGCAAGTATGCCGGAACTTTGTGATGTTACTTTTCTCGTTGGGGAAACGAGGGAGCCTGTCTGCGCTGTCAAAGCAGTTTTGGCAGCGAGGAGCAGGTGACTTGACGACTTAAAAAAAGACACTTTAATCATAAAAATGAACTTAAATATGTTAAATATGTAAATGTACTTATAACTTGATTTTGCATTGAAAAATACGTTTTTTCATCTTCATGAAAAAGTAAAAGGCTGAATTGGAAAATGACCATCAGAAACTAGAAACAAACTCGAAGCTAGAATAATTCAAATGAGGAAGTCATTGATTCGTTTTTAATTACCGCAGGGTGTTTCACAAACTGTTCTACCAAACGTTGAGTCCTCAGCGTAAAAAAGAGCAACCAACGCGCGAGAACAAACTCAAACTTTTAATTAAGAGGACCTCAGAGCCGCTGTTGAATCTACACAATTCAGCGCAACAGGTAATTAGTGACACTTGAAGTTTCAGTCTTTATATACATGTATATGTAATGCATAACAAATCTTGTATATACAACATGTTCAATACATACAACATTTTTCATATTACAAAATCGACACAAGTTTATTCAAACAATCTACCAGGATTTCATTTAGTTTTTAGTCATGTAAGTTCGACTAGTATGACATTCAACTTGGAGTGCCAATTTTTAATCACAATGAAACAAACTAGGCTTAGCACAAACAAAAAGAAAAGGTTTAACTATTATAAACAACGACCGAAAAAAAAATTGCAAAAACAAATAAGTGTTTTGTTGTATGACATGTAGCGTTCAGGGTTCACGCAGCAGCTGGCACCTATACAAGAGGTATACATACATCTTGAACTCGGTTTTAAGTAATGCAAAGTGTTTGGATCACTTGTTCAAACTGACAGCAACTTTGTAACTTTTTCATGATTTACAATCTATTTTTTTGCATCGACACTTGTTTTGGATAACAAATTTTTTCAAGAACCCACAGCCTTCTCCAAAAGTTTTTTATTCAGTCTTTTGACAATGTCTTTTGTCAATGTACTTCCAGTGAAACGATATACATTTTGTTTGACAGAGTTGCCCAAGTGAAAATTCATTTACGGCTTTGTACATGCCACGAAAATTGGAGATAATATTGAACGTATAAAAGCATTTGAAATTCGATTTCCTACGTGAGTGGTCCTGAAATATGGAGTCATATATAAAACATGTCCAACGGATATGATTTCATGACAAATTCAGGGTTACATGAATGATCAATTTTTTGAATTTTGAAAAATCATAATTGTGAAAAAAAAAAAAATTATGGGTATTCATCTGCGAATTCGGAAATATATGGCAACTTTATAACACCCATATATGGAGCCAGATATAAAATTTTGACTTGGGTGATCGAGTGAAAATATCACTGTTTGTATACCTATTTTGTAAATCGCATATAGATTGTACTTTACGCAACGACACAAATTGCTAAATGATGAGTTGTTGACTTTCTCGTTTGTTCGAATTTGCACCAATAGTTATGTAGCAGTAGTCTGACCGCACTTCGTAAACTGATTGCGAAATCTGTAACACGATATCTGAATGAATTAACGAACCTATTACCCAATGAAAAACTTATAATCTGCACACTCGATATTATCCCCATTCATTCAGTTACCGTGGACTAGAAATAAAAATGTATGTAACATTCGTTCTGATTATTCTTCATCTTTACAAGACTTTGCTATTGGGGGTGTTTATGTGTTTTGGAACAAATTTTCTTTCGGATGAGCGCATGTTTGTCAAAACTTCAACGTTGAAATCCAATTGGTTTTCAACACTTTGGTATTTTTACATTCAACAAAAATGAAAACATAAATTTTAATTTCATTCATTTCTTTCCATCTAGCCACAAGCTAATCAACATCATACCGTGATCATTGAAGAATTTGAACCGGATGTCTTCCGTCAACTCATTGAATATATCCATACTGGATGTGTTATGTTGCAACCGAGAACTCTATTAGGTAAATTACTCATAAATAAAAACGACATTTTATCACATATAAATGACGATAAAGTGCAGTCTTAAGGAGGAAAATACAGGCGGAAATTAATGACGGCAATAATGTTGCAGGAGTTATGAACGCTGCCGATCATTACGGTTTGGAAGAACTGCGAAAAGCTTGCGCAGGATTTGTACAGTGTTGCATCACGGTGGACACTGTTTGCGCCCTGTTAGCCACGGCCGAAAGATATATCCAGTACAAATGTACGAAAACTCTGGTGCAAAAGGTATATTGGAAAATACTCTTTTCATTTTCCCACGCCAAAGAGACATCGCAATTTTATGACTCTCGTTCAAACAGGTGTTGGAATTCGTAGACGAGCATGGAAACGACGTTCTGAATCTAGGATCGTTCACTCTGCTTCCACAGCACGTCGTTAGATTAATTTTAGCTCGCGAGGAACTCCGGGCGGACGAGTTCACGAAATTTCAAGTAATAATACTTTCATTTTTTTTGTCTCATCACGAGCAGAGATGTCGTAAAATGAATAAAAAGTGTACATAGTCATTTTTATTTCAACCCTATAGGCAGCTTTGATGTGGAGCAAAAAGTACTGCGATAACAACGATAAGATGGACCTGAAGGACGTGATAAAAAACTTTTTAGAATTCATCCAGTTTGAAAAGATTCCTGCGACTGTTATCATGCAAGAAATTCATCCGCTGAATTTGGTCGATTATGACACAATAGTCACTGCTCTAGCTTTCCAGGTGCGCATTATATGAAAAATCACACTGACGAATCCCACAATCTTTCCATAACAAAAAAAAATATGATGATTTTATTTACGTTTTATGTATAATTTATACGGGGTGTCCCATTTTAAATTACCATCTTGAATATCTCGGAACCGAATCAACTCACGTCAAAAAATGTATATTTACAAAATTTTTTGTTTTTTGAAATGAAATCAAAAAACACATAATAATCATTTTTTATTCATTTATTTCTTTTATTTTTTTGAACGAAGTTACCAAGATATTCAAGGTGCTAATTTAAAATGGGACAACCTGTATATGGACTACTAAATATAATTATCATTTCCTTTTATAAAACTAGTTTAAATTCAAATGGTATTTCTATTTAAAGTAAAATTGCAGAATGAATAATTTATTTGTCTAAATACCGTTGAAATTGTCAAATACTTTAAAGAACGATTTGCTGCAGGCAGACCCAACAAGTGTTGAGCCCTCAAGGCTCTCCCCACACGCCCCCAGAGTGAGGCGTCAAGGTCGCAGCATGTCGGTACAATCATCGCTGGATCCTTATGGTAGCAACACGACGTTGAGCTCGAGCGGAAGTGATGCAGGCAACCAGAAACAAAACAGCGGTAGCAACTAACCTTTGGCCCCGGCCGCCAGTGCCGCGGCCACTGCGGACACCGTCTACCTCGACCGTGCACCGCTGGATCGGCGTTCGATCTCACCCCTATCAAGAAAAACCACCCCTACAGAAATCGTCGTACACGCGGACAGAAGTCCACAGGAGAAACCAGAAGAAGCGAAGAAAGGCAAGAAGGTGCTGACCAAAACTCGGGTGGTGATTGAACGCTCCACCGATGACGAGAGCAGACAGAGCAGCAGGGAGGAGGAAGAGCGGGCGCAACGATCGTCCGACCTGGTCGACAACGCGGCTCGTTTGTACATCCGGTTGGTGTTCAGACGGGAGGGCAAAACAGATCTGGTGCTGCTTTACAAGACGCACAAATTTTAAGTTGGCTGCTCAATTTTTCGACCTCACACATCATGTAGTTAAATGTGTACTTGAAAGGGGCTTTAGACCAGACGAACAGAGATCTTCTTCTGAACCGTGAACCTTTTTCTTTTCTTTCTTTTTTATTTTATTTTATTTTATTTTTATTTTTTTTTTTTTTTGTTTCAAACTTTAATCTTAGTTCACTTTGTGAAGTCGGGCTTTAATTTGTACTTTATATTTTGTTTCAAACTATTGTCGAACGAAATCCTTGAGCAGTTGGAATTGAGTCATCTTGAATTCAAATGAAAAAAAAAAGAGTATCATTTTATAATGTTCAAAAGAGAAAGAAGAATTTTGTCTGAATAATTTTTAGCAGATTGCTAAAAAGCCTTACATTGTTACTATTTCATGCCAGATTATCGAAGTTACAAAGTTTTCCAATATTTGAGAATGTTACATTTGTTTTGAAATGTAATGATTAGAAGGATTGTGTTCACAAAAAAAAAACATTTAAACTGTTGTACCGAATTAAAACGTATCATGAAAAATCGTTGGATATTTTAAAAGAAAAAATTTTCGCGAAAGCATAAAAATATAAAGAGAGTATATGAAGAAATATATGACAAAGAAATTGTAAACGTTAACTGAAAAGTTGCGATTCGAGACTTTTGCAGATTGTATTTTAACATATCCGTCAAGTTTTATTGTCACAAGGGATGACAAAGCAAAATTATATCTTTTGGCAACTTGAATGAATTCATATTGTTTCAACTAATTGAATCATGTTTGAGATGTTAACCGATGAGAGATGAGGAGTGTTTCTGATTGTGCGTGAATATTTAACTAATCATCTTTGGAAAGTCATCTGTAAAAAATTTATGAAGTGTGCTATTGTCGTGAAATTATATTTGTAAGCGAAGATAATCATAGGTCTCAATGGATACAGTAAAGTGTCAGTTTCATTAAAAGTATTAATAACTGGATGTACAAAAAAAACTCTGAACCTCGAATTTCCTCTAAACAAGATAAGATATTTTGAACGATAATCGAAACTGTTAAGTTAACAGCAAATGCTATGACTATTACAATGTAACAAGACGATTTTCAACATTCGTTCGGATGGACAAACGTACAAAGTGCACATCTACAAAAAAAGAAAAAAAAATGTGACTCATCCATTTGTCTTTCTCGATCCATCCGAACGAGACCTAGGACTAACCGAACATCACCCGATGAACCTGTTTCATTTTACAAATAATGTGAAGTACATAGCAAAAACGTATGCCGCATACGTTTTCATTTTTACATAGGAATAATTTTTTTAAATGTTTCGCGTTCCCTCGTTAAGTCAGTTATCATAGCTTAAAACTGGCCATTTGTATTCTACGTTTTGTATATGCGTATTAAGATAGGGATGATTTTGTAAGAGGTAACATTCATTTTTATGCACACGCATTGAAACTTAAATTGCACTAAATGGTCGCCATTTGACAGTGGCTCATTTTCAGTCAAGTTCAAATACACGCGAGGTGTATAATTTTAAGGTAAAATGATTATTCCTTTTTTTTATTGATAACAAATGGGTTTTCCAAGAACTAAGGTACTTAAATGATGGATCAGACGGGATGGAATTGAAAGTCACAGTTCTCTATTGAGAAAATAAATCTTGGTTATTTTGAAAATATTTTGGAATATCAAACGAAAAAAAAGGAACAGAAAAGGAATGATGATTTTAATTGCAATTCAAGATTGCATTGTAAAATTAAGATAATCGCATTTCAGTGGTTACAAATAATATATGACTCACGTTATATAAGAATAGATATATCGTTATAAAGAACATAAAGAGTACCTATATTTATTAATGTGAAACACAAGATGTTTATCACGTATGTGTATTATCGTCCGTTCATGCGCATTGGTCTTTTTGAAATTTTTAACAATGAATACTTACCACACGTTGTCAAAAAGTCAACAATTTTCTCGTAGGATGATTTGTAGCTCTTTATAGACATATGTACTGTAGTACCAATTACACACATTTGCCAAATCATTTAACTTTTGATTTCACATCAAACTCCATATAACTCAATTGAAAAACAAAAAGAAAACAATGAAATATGTTCCAAACAATGTCCAAAGTATAGCATCGATCATGCCTCGTGTGCATCGTCTTTCGTTACAAATTTTACGTGCGCACTGGAAAGTACTTAAAAGTCTTAAAACAAAACAAAAAACTGATGATTATATCGCGTTGTTCATCGATTTTGCATTTGTATATGCAATTATGTGCATTGATATCAATACAAAATGCTATTTTTATACCGACGAAAGCTGAAAAATTCAACGCAACACAATAATCTCACAACAGTTTTTTCATACGTAATTAAACACGACAAAAATATTATTGAAGATACAAAAGAAAACAACTTATGTGTGAAAAGAAAAAAGTATCAACTATAAATGAAATTGTATTTGCCGGTGATTTTCGTTTGTGTCGAATTTTTGTATTTATTGTACGCGTTTCAAAAGTGAAATAATTGTGATCAACTATTTTTGATTCGTTTCTTTCTCAAAAAAAGGAATATGTTAGATCGTTATTATGGGAACTGTTGCAAAATGCAAAGTTCAACTCTATTTAAAGTTCGATCTTTATATAATGTTGTGATATTGTAGCATCCTCAGCCAAGAAAAATAAAGCCGTCAAGCCTTCCTTTGATGGGAAATTTGTTCTCATTGTAATTTTACGACAATTTTCTTTCCTTTTGACAAACGCTTTTTATTATCCTAAGTCTACATCTTTATACCTTTAGTATCACAATATAAAAATAAAAAATATATTAATGTTTCGAAGTGGGTATAAAAGAAAATGACTCTTCTCTCATAGAACAAAAATAAAATACGAAACTAAATGAACAAATCAGAATAAGCAATTTATACAAAACTTGTTAAATTATTCAAATAAAACGATGATTCTTAGAATTGTGATGACCAAAAAAGATTCATTTAAGGAATTCAGGTGATATAATAATTATACATTTGGTAGACGAATGAGAAATGAACAATTCTGAACAACTTAGTAAGCATTATACCCTTCGTCATCTTCTACAATCGAATATTCCTCAGGTTCATCTATAACAACAGCCAGCATATGCTGAGGTATCTCGGATCCTCGAACCTTAATAGTGTAGCATACATTTTCCATCTTCATCACACTTCTCTTAAGTGTTATCATCTTCCTGTTGATTTCCTTCTCAGTCTTGCCAGAACATGTAATCATCTCCCGATACATTTCCCTGACGAACGCGCAAGTTTTATAACAAACGTTCAGATTGCCCGTAGACAAACTGTTGACGCACTTTCGCATCAGTTCACCCGTCAGATCAGCAATACCAAGTACAAAGTCGCTAGGAACAATTAACGTCTGGACGGTTCTCGTTTTGACCTCCTTCTCAGCCTCATTTTCAATCTCATTTTCTTTTTCTTTTTCTTTTTCCACGATCGTGAACGTGAGCGCCTTCTGGATCTCTTTCCAGTGAGGGAGACTGTCGTGTTCCAAGTACCAGTAGAACGTGTACGCCTCGATGAACTCCTGGAGGCCACCGCGGTAAGCTCGCAGGTACTGATAAATGTCCCTGTCCTCGAGCTCAAGAGCTACCTCACGAAAGAAACGATCACAAATTTTGTCAAATTTGCCTTTGACGTCGTGAAGAATCGAAGCTTTCTTAGTTTCGGAATCTACAGTGTGCAGAGAAAAGATGGCCCTTTTGCTCTCGATGGTAATGTCACGACTGTGCTTGACAATCCGCTCGTAACGATCGTGTTTGTCATCAAGCTCCTGAGCGTACTGTCGGAACTGCTGGATCACTGGATTTGACTCGTCGATTTTTTCAATCACCTCGCGCCCTTTGTCACCGAACTTGGCTTTCGGTGCATTTTTGTTACGAAAATATTGCGGATTGTAGTTGCGCTTTCCTGGACGGTGGTGACCTGAAAAAAAAACCATTGTTTAGAATCGGTTTCTTATGTTGAGTGTATGTAAATAAAACGTTTTGTAAAGGAGAAAATATCTTTATCTGAAAATAAACATATGAAATTTGAATACATACAAAATATGATGTTTTTACTTACGATTAACATGTGCCATTGTGAGAAAGTTTTAATCTAATTTATGGCAGTTTTCTTCTTCCTATAAGAGATAACTGAACTTATCTCTGATGATAGAACACAATGTTTTGATTTAACACAGGCTTTACGACGACTATGTAAATAAATGTAATTCGGAGAAACAGTCTTGCTTTTTTTGGTGGTTATGTTATTATTGACATAAACCTCTCAAATGACCGCAAAACACAGTAGATGTCGCGTGGGGGTTAACTGCGTTTTGACCGACCGCTACAAATTATTGCAGAGGTTACACTGCACTACCGTATGGAATTCCCGGAACGGAGACAACAATGTTACGGTAGCGAATGATAAGAACGACCGCTAGATGGCAATGGTCACGATTTGGCCGCCAGAAAAGCCACTAATTTGTAATTATTAAAGTTCAATATAATCAAATAAAATTTTTATTGAGCAATAAAATGTTTATTAATATAAAATGTATGGGACAGTAATATATTGACTCGTTTGAATTGTTTTAAAGCTTAAATGCTATAATAAATAACAGATTAATTGAACGTACACTCAAAATAAAGTAAATAAATTTTGACTCACTCGGTTTGAAGCCAATATGATGTAGATCACGAAAACTCGTCTTTTGATGATCCATCATTGGCTCCAACAATGTCCAAGGTCACATTTGAATTTTGATTTGAGTTTTTCACAAAACACGCGCTGCAATAGTCATATCTCGCATTTTCTGTTAGTTTTTTTTTCTGAAGATTCCATCTCACTTGACACTATTTAGTATTCGAATTATACTCAAAAAAACTGGTAGCTAGCAACTGGATTGCATAGCAAAATTTGACGTGACAACGTCTGGATATAGCAATGATCACCATAAAGTAGCGTTACGTCATAGCGTTACGCCAGCGTAGCGTTACGCCAGCGTAACGCTAAAACGTAACGCCATTTTCGTGATGGCCAGCGTTACCTCTAGCGTTACGTCATAGCGTTACGCTAGCGTAACGCTGAAACGTAACGCCATTTTCGTGATGGCCAGCTTACGTCATAGCGTTACGCCAGCGTAACGCTATAGGGGA
>JAAMPD010000507.1:0-21465 GCA_025266255.1 Trissolcus basalis | reverse complement strand
TTAAAAAAAGATGGAAAGGAAATGACTGACATTTGACGTGAAGAAAAATATAATTTGAACTCAAAAGCCCTGTTGATAAAATAAGAAATTTAGAAAGAAAATGTCGTATCCTTTGGTTGTAAGGTTTATTTTCAAAACCGTAAATGTAAACGTCGGGGATATAGTGATTTGAAATTTGATTTATTTTTGAAAGTGTATTCTGTGCGACGACACAAAGTTGTTTGGGCTTAAATTATTTAGGAACCGAGCAGCAAACTATGTCTCCGTCGCCACTTACTAATAACAAAGTCACGAGAGCAAACAATACAATTTTTCAATATTGAATGACGCCGCTATGACATTTCGATGATTCTTTTATTCACACTGGGGCAATCAGAATGCAGCCTTGATTGCAATTTGATTGTTAATATTCATTGTTATTTAATTTCTCTTTCATTGTAGATGTTACGATTCGGTGCACGACCCGCTTAGTTGTGCGACAAACACGCGACAAATTACATTTCCCGAACGCTGAACTGATTTTCATTCTAGTTGTACGGCCGCCAATCTTTGAAAAGACATTCATATCCGTTCGTATATGAAATGAAGTTTTAATTAATTCATATAAAAGCTGAATGACGTTCAGATTCATTTGTACCCTTTGAGACGTTAATTTAAGTACAATTGCGAGTAAATCAGATATAAACAAACATCAGTAACGTTAAGCTCATTCAGCTTTAAGCGCATTATCAAACTCGCCATTTTATTTTACAATTTCAATTTCAAAATTTCCCTTCCCACTTTAAAAGTTGCACAACAACCAGCAGGGTAGATTTTAATCAAACTTTCACACTTATTCGACGAGGGAAAAAATCTCTCGACATATCAAATCATCGCAGCACTATCTTTGTCTTCAAAGATTTATTCTGTCTCGACAGGAGAGAAAATCAATTTTATTTGAAATAAATTTTCTGCGAGATTGTCAACGAGCCGTTGCTAATTTTTCATTCAAATTTGAACTGTTTGAACTTTCTGTTCATTTATGTGAATATGTTCAACATACTTTAGCCAGAAATATTAATTAAATAATCTTTGTTCTCTAACTTTGATATTTCAACCTCCATTCCGCGTATTTCTCACATCAGGATTCAATCAAACTCTGAGCGTCAGTTAATTAATTTGTGCAACAATCTGGAAGTGTCATTTCAAGTTTTATTGCATTAATATAACAACTTTGTGATACCATATAACCTATAATGAATTATTCTCTGAACACTACAGTCTGAACTTGATTACCAATCTTACGAATCATTTTTAACTGCATTATTTTAACTTTCCAAATGCAATCATACACTTTTTGAAATCTCAATTTGCATTGAAATTATATTTGATAGAATGTCTGTTTGTGTGTTCCATAGAAAAAAAAAATTTAATAAAATTCTTTATTTTCCAATTACAACAAAATGCAATCTGGAATAAAGCGAAGATACACATCTCCAAAGCCATAACGGAAGTGAAGTTTCGATTAGTGAATTGTAATTAAAATTGTATTGCGAGTGAGGAAAATCATTAACTGGAAATAATAACGAGCATCATGACATTAAACTCAAACTGTTATTTTTGCCAATGTTCAGCCCGCTGTTGTGCTAATTCCGACACAAGGAGTTAATGAATCACATGCAACACGAAAACGTCAAACTGTTTCTGCGATCCATTTGTTTGTCCAAATTTATTTTCAATCAACTGCATTACGCATTGTAGGTTAAACCCTGACAACTCTTTGATGACCGAGCATGCTAGTCCACGTCTTTTCGCTTTATTTTTTCCAAACTATTTATTATCATTTCTGCCGCGTCTGTTGTTTCGCGGATCGTTGCGGTTTTGTTGGTCTACAAATTTTCTTTCTACAACTCTCCCATTGTCAGTCTCCAAATCTGTTAACTTTTTTTCATTATTTCATTTCTATTCAGACCTTTTTTTTTATTCATATTTTTTTCAATTTCAATGGGAGTACTGATACCTTTTCAATATTAAAATTCTCTAAAAAATAACGAAAAAGAAAATAAAATAAAATAAAAAATAAAAACAAAACAAAAATAAAAGAAACAAAAACTGTACTCAATTAATTTTTGTTCGATTTTTATGAATTGTTAAATGGTGAAATACCATAAAAAGTGTTAAACCATAGAAACTTACAATGAGGCTGGTGATTTTATTGTGTCAGTGTTTTAGGACTTGAAATTCCGAAGAGTCACTTTGCAGCACTTTAGAAAACCCTTCACTTTGTAGGCCATGGATGAGATGATAAAAATGTCCGTTTCATCTTAAAACCGATTTGATGTTTCAGTTTTTTTTCCTGCTACTTTTGGGTTACGTAGTTTGAAGTTCTATTCCTGTAAAATTTCAAAATAGCATTAATATTATTCAAGCTCTTGTAATATGCTATAAACTTTACGATTGAATGACAAATTTTAATCAATGATATAAATTTGATTATCAATAATGTTTCTAATATATAATTGCACGGGCAAATAAGTTTTTCGTGTACAGAAGATCATAATGTATATTATAAACTCTCGAGTACTACTGAAGTTTATGTTCGTGTGCATATTATTCAACTAAACGGTGGCTGTTATGGAAATTAATTAATATTTTAGTTATTCGCATGCATATTATTATGAGAGACTTTATCATCATTACCGACGTATGCCACCGAGAACAATTCGCTGCATCGATTTATAACTGTCGTGGAAAGTTTCATACGTTTTGAATTCAATACAAATTGTTTGGCACCGGTCATCAAAAGTTTTAATGCAAAGTGTAACAAATCAGTCCAGACGTGCAAAAAAGACAGGATCAACATTGCATCACATTTTTCCCCATTAATTCAACAAGTACAATTTTTTTTTCTGAAATAAACTTGTCCTCGCTTTTTCATTAACACAATGTACGTTTACTGTAATTTTAAAGATTGTCCCTTTTAAAAACGTCTATAAGGTGAATTTAAGGTTTTTTTATCTGCATTACATTCTGCTTACTTTGTTAACAAAAGTTTGTTGGAGAGTAAATTTTCAGTCGCCAAGCATTCTTGCTTTTAATATCGCATTTTTCATGACCTATATAATCTCCATTCAACTGTTGGTTATCCAGAGAACACGGGCACGCCCGAGCAACAGTTAATTTTACTCTTCATATTTCCGAGCTCATGGGGGAAAAATAATACGATCGTACACGATTCGAAATTTATGAAAATTTGTGAAAAATTTCAACTTCACAAGTCTCCGAGGGGCACTCAAAGTGGCGACCGAACAAAAAATAGATACCAGAAGCGATTCGTTATTTTTATTAACCGGCCAGATGAGCACCAAAATTTACGAAGTATCAGAGCTGGCTAAATGAATAAAGGTTCTCGTTAGAGCGCCAAGGTGCGCGTCGTAAATTTCATAAAACTCCGTAACACGAGCTTTTGTCTGGTCGAGGAAAGTCGCGGCGTCGTAATTGGACCTCTCGCGCCTCGAAGCTGCACAATCCTATGATATTCAATTACCATCCCACCCAAATGTAAATTTTGTCAGAACAAAATGCTTCCTTTTTGTTCAATAGTTCGAATATACAGATGTTGAAGTTTAGTCGCGACATCACGCTTTTGTTTATCATCAAAGAAAAGTCATCAACTGTTGCGAGAAATTGCTACCGAAAATCAATTACACACACTGACAAAAAGGAGCTGTTTTTTTTACTAGAAAATATAAGAGTTTGTTTTTTAGTCAACTCTAGTCGAACTGATTGATGCCAACTTGGCAATTTAGTAACATCAAACATGATAAAGCAAACTGATCAGTTGACGCATAACCTATAAATTTTTCTTATTCATTCACGCATCAAAAAAATGAATTCGAAAATTTATTATATAAAAATCGCAAAACCCGATCAGACTTTAAATTTAATGGAATTTACTATATAATATTGTAATATTCAAAGTAAATATCCGAACTTTTATCACATATTTAATACATTTTACTATATTTCAGTAAATTCCATTTCATTGAATTTAAAGTTTAGTCGGGTTTTGCGATTTTCTATAGCAAATTTTTGAATTTATTTTTCTGCGAGTTTTGTTAAAAACATTTTAGCTTTAGAATTCGTAACAAAATTAACGGATAAATTAAATTTTGCAATTCGTTTGATTTGATTCAAAGAAATATATAGTTACTTGTACAGTGACTTTAATGATATCGTATAGTCTGAATATAAAATCAGTAAGAAATTAGAACAAGTTTTTCAAAAATTCGGATCAAGTTATTATGACATCAATTTTCTCGTCAGTTTGACTAAAAATTTTGAGTTGATCAAAAAACAAACTAGAGAGTATAGTAAAATCGAATATAGTTATGATAATTGGAAATTTATTCGTCACTATTAGATTTCTAGTTATACTAACTATGAGAAACTAAAGCTAAACAACACCTACATACAATTTTACAGAATCACACAGACGTGATTAGAGGTGAATATTTTCGAGTGTATAAATAATAATTAACAATATTGACTGCGCTGTGCCTTGTTTGAGCTGCAAAAAGAAAAGGCTTTTATTATTTAGTTAATTAACAATGCTCATGTTTCGTTTGATCGTACATTTTAGTCGCGATTAAAGTTGTTTACACGGAACAAAACAGCAGTTTAATTATTTCGATCAGTGTGTACCAAAGGCTGGCCATTTTTCAGCACTTGTTTTTCGATAACCATGCGATGCAATTTGATTTTTGCTTTCCGTTCTGCAGTTCAATTAGTTCTTCTTTTTCAAGTAGGGAAATTTCCATCGGACGTCTGAGCAATTTAGATGACCGGTGACAATCAAACTGGGTGACTCTAATAAGACGATTTGTTAAGCGTTGATGAACAGTTTCAATTCATGTTAATTTGACGGCTCTGCTATGGCGCATTCGCAAGATAATTTCATTAACGGTTCATGTTTAGGGGAAACGCAGCGAAACAATTGCGATTAAATCAACTGACGTGTGAGATTTAATTGATTTATGTTTAATACTTCGATTGTGCAGAAAAAGTTAACGCACGAAGGTAACTCTCTCATGTTGTATCAATTTATTTATCAAAAGTATTTCCCCTCATTAAACGGAAATAGAACGTCATATTTTGTATCACGCTCTTGATTAAATTTTTTTACACGAGCCAAGATGAGCTCTAGTGGAAATTATCATATTTTTAACCCGGTAATAGCTGATAATTATCACTATGGAACATTATGAATTCAATTTAAGTAATAATCTTTTTCGATTATTAAACGATAAGTCAGTCTCGTCGTGTTAATAAAAGTTCTTCGTGACATAGTTTTCTGGGGAAAAAATAGTAGATCGTTGAGAATTACTTTTATCATTGCAATTTCTCATCAAAGATATCAATCAGTTCTGAAAATTCAAAAGAATTTAATTGTATTAAACACTTTCCAATAAGTTATTCGTTTAAACAAAAGAAATTGACGATCGCAAAAAATTAATCAAATTTATTGATTTTTTACTTTTTTTATTATGAAAAAAAAAAAAAATGTTAGTTGAATTACACACTTAAATTTATATTTTCTAAGGATGGAAATCTAATTTAAAATTATTAATTCTGTACAGATAACTAATTTATAAGTCCAATGTGACATTAAAGTTTTCGCACAAGGACAACGCTGCTATTTTTCCCAGGGGAAACCAAGCGCCGCACCTCAGTTGAGTCTTTTTGTTCGCAAACTATATGAAACTACAAATTTCAAGTTACAACTTTGCGATGCTTTACAACATAGATTTACACAAGACACAATAAGTATATTTACGACACAAAATTTTGATAAAAAAAAAAAAGAATTTGAATTGCAATGACTTTATTCGATATTCACTCAACTTCTGACTTCATCTTATATCTTTGAATAATAATTCTAAATATCTTGCACGGCTAAAAGGAAAAGTTAAAATCACATAACGTGTTTTGCTTAAGCTCCTCATGGCAAAACTTTCGAAATAATCTGATTAGACTGCCAAAGAAAAGAAGATGCGCGAAAATACTAAAATGTCAAACCTTTTGCAAAATCTTATTTACCATTTATCAAATTTACAATCCCATCCTGACTGAAGGCTGATTCAGTCTGAGACGGTATTTCTTTGTCAATTGAAAGATAAGCTCGAGCTGATGAAAAATAGTAACCCGAAGAAACAATTTAATGTATAACAAAAAATCTGCAACACGATTTTATTGTAATTTCACGCTTATAAAAATTGTTTTACATCAAGAAAAAAATAAAACAAATGCAAAAGAACTTTTTTTTTTAAATCGTGCAAAAAAAATTTGGCTTAAAATTTGACAGTTTTGATAACTTCGGCAACTTCTGTTCTGCCAATCCCTTCAAAGGGTGCAAACTTTTGGAAAATTGCGCCACCAATTACTGAACAAACATAAAGTCGCTGTGAGTTTTCTTTTGATGAAATATTTGGTGTAACAAAGGTACTGCAATGAAAATTTTAATGACTGTAAAAGATCCTTTGTCTTTTCGGAGAATCAACGCCTTGTATATTATCAGATGCTATCTTTATTGTTATACTCAGCAGTAAAGCGAAGGAACAAAAAGCAAAAATAAAAATAACAGAAGAAATTGATGGAGAATGGCTGGGTCGAGCGAATTTTTCATGTTGCGTGTGTCAACAGTGAAAGAATTCTGAGGAAAGCAAGTTATAAAAGGGAGCTATTGTTTTTTTTTCTCAGTGAATCATTTTTTGTTATACACTACAAGAAACCGTCTGGTGCAACAAGTTCGACTATTATTTTTGGTCGGTGGACCTTTTTCTCAAAACAAACGTCGCACTTAAATATAGCGTGTAATTAACTTAAAATTCAGTTCCTTTTATAAAGTAAAGAAAACAGGTCGACTCGTTGGGTTTACTTTGTTTCTATTTTAACCCTTTCAAGCAATTTTTGTTCCGTTGAAGTAAGTGATTTCAAAAGTGCCATTCAATAGAAAAGACGCTTTTCTTGATATTTTTTTTTAAATTAATTTTTAAATAAGTTTAAACATCTTTCAATAATAACGACATGTTTTCTTAAATAATAAAATGTTAAAATGTTATTTTTACATCCGAGCGGAATAACGCGAAATCAAAAGTTAATTATATCAAAAATTATTAATATTCAGCGTGTGGGACGTAAAGTGATGGATGATCTGTTACGCAATCAATCAATGAAAACTATAGCAAGAAATATCACGTGACTTTTTCTCTGGCCAAGATGCGAACCCTAATGTATGTCCCATTGTATGCAAAACGCAGACAAGTTTATCATTTTGAGATATTAGAAAACTTTTGAGAAGAACAGTTCTACGAAATTCAGTACGTGACCTGAATTTATGATGGTAGAAAAACGATACAATCGTTTTTAGACGAAGGCAATTTGAAACTTTTGATATATTTTTGAACGAACAAAACTTTCATATGCTTTTGACAAAAATGATGTGAAACGTGTTCTACTAGATGTAACCGATTTTTCATATAATAGTTTTTTTTCTGTCTCAATTATAAATATCATTTTGGTTTTATTTTTCTAGTCGACCTCGATATTTCAACTGTTTCACTTTAATCAATCCTGTCTTTTCAACATCTATAAAAGTATTTCTTCGAATAAATCAGATGAGAGATCATAAAAATATGAATTATTGCAAAACGAAGATATTCAGGTGTGAGATTTAACGCTAAAAGTTTGTCAGCTGCGGCAAGCTGCATGATTAGATTGGAATCCTTGAATCTCAAGGGTGCAGTAAAAATATCAGAATATAGATACATTCAAGCCGGGGATGCCTTTTTTAAGAAACAGCAAACTTTGAAGAGGGGTTATGACGATGAAGAGAGGAAATACGAAGCTGAAATTCCCTCAGCTGACGTTCTTCATCCTCATTCAAGCCATAGTGTGACGTAAAAACGGATGACGAGTCTTCCTGTATATTTCGTCGTTTGCCCTTACGCTTCCGAGTGCCAAAGATAACATTTTTACTACTCATAAAACCATCGCCATGATTCGACACCATGAAGTTAGACATATTGTCACGGTCTTTTATCCCTGCGATTTCAACATTTTCCTTATCATGATATAAATATTCCCGGAAGTATTTCATTTCGTTACCTTTTCTGCTCCGTCGCTTTTTTTGTTAAGCCATACTTGAACGCGAGTTTTATGCATTCAATTCTGCTTTATATATTCTCCTGAAATAATAATACAAATATTAAAAACGATAATAAAGTTGTATAAAATTGTGTATTCCGTATCTCTAGAATATTATTGATAATTTTTTATCTACTCACTGAGCACAAAAAAAGAAAAGAAAACATGATAGAAACAAACATTGAACAAAAAAGCTTTTTTATGTCAATCCGTGATATCGGATTTAAATCAGGAAAATAAGAAAATATACAAGAGGAAGATCGGAGAAAACTGTTTGGCAAAATATTACGCTGTTTTGGTAATAATCTTAGACATCACGTGTGGAAAAGCAATTTCGTTTCAATATACTAACCCCAACCGATTTTTCAGGGCAAATTGTGATTCATTGTTATTGATTCAGAAAATTGACTTACATGAGATCGCTGAGGTTGATGTGATGATAATATCCCATCCTCGGTGTAGACTCATTAGACGAACCTGAAAATGAAAAGGGGACATTAATTGACACGTTCATATATTGTTTCTTATAAACTAATTTTCACACTCATTTATCCCTAAATCTCTAAATTACAAAAATAATCATACTAGTATGCGCACTAATTATTCCTCCTTGCGCATGAAATTACGATAAAATATCATGATTATGAGGAAAAACAAAAACAAACATGCGCATAATGAACCTGTTTTATCGTGTTTAAGAAATTAAAAATATCTCGGTAAACTTATTAAATTTCACAATGAAATTCTCTTCTATCTCTTTGAACAAATATGTTTTTCTCTGAAACTGACAAAATTTCATTCGAGCATTAAATACAAAATTTTTTTCCCCGGGAAAAGTATAAGATATTCAGATCTGATAGTATTGCATTATGAAAGTGCACATAATCCCATGATAAGATCTGTTTATTATAATAGTAAGCTATACTTTGCTACTCGTTTGTCCCATTCTCGCAAAACGACTGGGATTTAGTTCCGCCGTCGAAATCTAGTAGAGCATCTCATCGTGCGTCGAAACGTAAGACAACGCTAATATGATTTGACTCTCAAAGATATCCGCAATAACAGTTATTTGCGCTTAGGATAATCTACAAATTGGAAGTCATTTATGTGACCGAGGCGACGATATCAAAAATTCATCCCACTTAGTATTTCACTATCTTCGATAAAATTCAACATATATTTTTCACCAGTCACGATCATCCCTTTTTTGCATTTCAACCTCCACTTTTGAATGAACAAATTTGCACTAATAAACGTGAAATGTTTTTTATTTAATGCGCACCAATTTTGGTTGGTTTTAATGAAGGATTACATTGCAGAGAGTTAATATTGATGGAACACGTAATATGCCACTGGTTTCTACGCCATTTCATTTGTAAATGATTACAGATCAGTTATACGAAAGACTGATAATGCAAACTCCCAATAATGTACGAGGGCTGGAACAGCGATTTACAAATGGCTGTTTTGCTATCATTAATTTATACAGCTCTTAAACGTCGCAAAACTAAATCGATTTCTAATATCAGTACCCCCTTCAATTTAATCTACACCGGAAACCCGAAAAATCTTTCAACTTGCTGTCAAAACGTCCAAGTGAAAAGTTCAGTAGTAAAGGAGTTTTATGTCAGACGTCAGGCGGTTTAACTTTTAATTAACTCGTTTTTTCCGAAACAAACTTGTATCACCTGTTTGTATCATGAAAAATTCACAGCGTTGTTTGATGAACAATTTTTTGTTCTCATTTATAAAAAGAAAAAAAAAAATTTTTTTTTCACCCAAGTTCCGTTGAAATGATAGGTGTAAAATAATACGTCATGTGGTTCTGAGTTGTAGACAAACAAGTTTTTAAGGTTGCATATCGTACGTTTTTGTCGTGAATGCAAAAGCCCTGGTTATTCATTAGCAAAGCTTTACTCTACAAGTTCACGTCTAGCGATTAGGGATCCTGTCTTTGTTGATGTCGCGATATGCAGCTTTCGTCATGCTGCATATAAAGCATTCACGCAAACATAAGCTCTCATTTAGACACCTTCGTAGTTCATGTATAATGCATTCTCATTTAACGTCCAAGATCATTAACACACTGTGCTATTGAATAATCGATGAATTTATATCAAATGTCATAGCGGTGAATATTTTTTTTCTCTGATGATATTGATAATAACTTCTATATCACGGTCATAATGGATTGATAATTATGACCAATTTTGCCTGCTAATTTGAATACAATTTCGCTACATATCTGAGCGCAAATTTGAATTTGAATTCCCAATGCCTTATAAATATTTAATCAGAATTAAAATCATACAGGATAAATAAATTGGAAATTTCATTATCTTTTTTATCTCGGTCCGCGACAATACCGACCGGAGGACGATGTAAAAAAAACAAGAACTAACAGATAATGCAGAAAAATGGCACGAAATCAATTCGCCGGGCAGAGCGAGGGAAAATTTTTTTTGATGAATTGACAAAAAATTTCTTGACTCGCCGAAAGTTACAAAACATTTGAACGGAAAGATTTATTGTTTACGGAGTCGCAAAATGTTCATCGGTAAACAGAAAATCGTCTACGTTTACAGGTTACTCTCGCAGTCGTTTATTACCGATAAAATAGATAATCGAACAAAGCAATTATTTGCGTAATCACAATGGCGAAATGGAACCCTCACGGCAGTCCTGGTTTTTCCACGCCAATTTCGTGAGATTAATGAAACGGTCGGAGATGTCATAAAGCATCTCACGTAACTTACAAATTATTTATAAGCCGTCACATAATCGCAAAGAAGCGCGTTCTAATAATAAAATTAATCTCTTCGACTGAAGACCGACCAGTAAGATTGTATAGCATAATTATAAATTAAATGATTCATCCTTTATTTTTCAAAGTGAGATTCAATTTTCCAAATTTAAAATAAATTCAATCAATAATCACTGTTTGTCTTGCAACATTCTGATATTAATGCAATTATAAATTGGAAGGAATTTTTGAAAATTGCAAAATAAAAGAAAATTTCTTCTTTTCTATTTTCCACAGAACAGTCCATCGAGTAGAGTGAGAGTGAAATGAATGAACCGGTTACATTATCATAAGTGCACGTAGACATATCCAATATGCAACCAGTATTTAAGACAAACATGTAATCGTGGTGGAGGAATCGCATCTGACTGAATTGGCAAAGCTAATCGACGAAGCTAAAAGCATTTAAACGCTAGCCTGACGCAGCATCGGCCTAGTTGTCGCATGCCGCATGTGTACGTCATCGCGCGATGCACGAGGTCATGCCTTTTGAGTAAAGTAGGTACGCCACATGTGTTTGTAAGTCTGAAATCGATAGCAATGATCGAGTAAAAGCAGCGTAATCCGTGTCACAGAAATGAGATTATCAATAAAAAGTTCCACTTTGACCGGATCTGATAATATATTGATTTGCTTATGACAGAAATTCCTTTTCCTTTTTTTCCCCCATTCTATGACACAATATTTTGCATACGCTCAGGCATGACACGTGAAAGCTATAACGCAATAACAATGTTATGCGACGCGGATCTATAGACGCTTGTGAGTATTCGCGGTCGTGCAACTTTAAAATATGTATAATCAAGTCGTCAACATAGCCGAGACGAAAATTTCACTCACCCAAAACGGTCCTACTTGGGAAGGGCCAGGGCTTGTTTGTTTACTTTTTTTTCGATATGGAAAACAAGTTGATCCATGATCCGGTGATTGACAGGAAGAGGCCGTTGCAAATTTGTCGCCTTTCAACGACTCTTTGGCACAAGCCCAAAATGCTTGTAGCTTGGGCGGTGCTGGGTTCAATCAACTGTAATGAAAAGTCGGAGTTAGAATAATTTGTCAGACTGTGCTTACAAATAAGTTCTTTCGATTTCATTGCAACGACTTAATCGTGATAAATCGTTCTTAACAAAGGGCGAGCAAATTCGTACGCGAAGGTTCGAACAACTTTATGACTGACAAATAAACGAGAATGCATTTTTGAAATGATGAAGTTAATTACAAATAAGGCTGAATGAAAATAATTCTGTCAACCTATTCTGCGAAGTAGAGAACAAAGGGGTTGGATGAAAATGACAACCAAAGTGGGGTAATTCATATAAGTTTATGTAACACGGTATCCCCGAGGCACTTTCAATATTTGATGCAATTTATTAACGATGCCCCATTCAAAATTATTAGTATCGCAATCAATTTGAAAAGGATTGACTCGCCGTTTGATAAATACTTAAGTACGCAGATTACGTTTAGAAGATTCTCGCGAAGTTTATATCAGAGTTATACTCTCGACATAACCTGATTATAGCAAGGTCATGTATGTCAAGGTTCTATTAACTAAACATTGTGAACACTTTTTATACTCGTAAGTGCTATGTAGTTCCTAGATTGCAATTCGCAGACTTTATCAAGGAAAATCCAACTTGTTTATTCTTCTGGGTCAATGCTCCCTCGTCTCACCAAAAAATTGCATCCAGTTAAGAATTTAGTTGACTGCAATCTGAAAAAAAAGAATAGTGTTAGTGCAACTGGGGGAAAAAAATCTATCAAATATTATAATTCATAAATTAAAATTTATTGAATTGTATAGTAAATAGGGGACAGATCTAAAATATGTAAAACATTATTGAAAATTACAGCATTATTAATGAACATGAATCAAAATTACTAAACTAATATTAATTTTTCATCATTCATCAAAAATTTGCTATACATAATTTCAGTAAATTTTGATACATATTTTTCTTCCTTTGTATGTATTTCTATTGTTATTTCAGTGTTGATGATTTTAAATATTCTATAATTAAATATATAGAGAGTAGATAACTTAAAAAAAAAAAAGAAGAAGAAGAAGAAAAGAAGTGTCAGAAATTTTTGATCCCAAAAGTTTCAATAACTTATCGTAGGAATCTGCATTAATGTAGACAACTTTTCATTTCATCTTTCTATTCGCATTAACGATCACGTTTCATTCTGTGCCTGCGGGCAATAGCAGCGCCAATCTGACAATGTTCTACAATGCCACCTATCAGAGACCCAAGAAAAAATTCTTTTCACAAAACGTAAAAATCTCATAAACTATAAAAGGTTCAAAATGATAAAAAAAAATGTTGTTCAGTCATAAAACTAAATTGTACTATAATTTTGTTCCTTCTTTTTTGATCGCGCAGTAGTTTTCACGTCATTATTATGTGACTTGAAAAATTCAATTTGAGCGCAAAAGAACAATTCTCGGGTCTGGCATGAATTAACTTTATAATTTAGCATGACATTCAATATGAAATAAGTTTTCCGCTATGCGCACTTTCCAAACAGCTCGAGCTAAGCTGTTTCTGAGATCAAATATTTTATATACAGTCGACCTGGATTTCTTGTCTCGCCTCTTTGTTCGAAATAATAGCCTCGGTTGGGTACGTCCAACCGAACATTTTTCCCTATTTACGATATAAGAGGGTACGTGTCCATGATATTTTCAAGCTATGTCATTACACCTGACCGAAAGTCTTCTGCTGCACAACACGAACTCGAGTTTTGCTTCCGGGCGTTCTGTGTATAGCGGGGATTCCCATTTTCCCGGTGGATAAGGCCAACAGGATTACTCGTAATTCCATAAGGGTGGTCGTCCGCTGAAGTTCATCAAGTTCTGGCGACGCGAGCATACGTGAAACAACAGTCATGATAAGCCTATTACACATTCTCTCCAGCACATAATCATGTTTCATTCACAATTTGATCCAATAGTTTGATTTACTTTTCGTGTTTCTCCTGATTAATTGAATCAAATCTGTCACAGGCGTACGGTTACCATTTATTTCAAATACAATTATTTCCCTTCAACCAATGCAAATTCTTCCCTTCTTTTATTTGATTTTCCTTCCATTCATAAACATGTTTTAGAGATAATATGTTATAAATTGAAAGAAAACACTCTAAACATAAAAATCGATTTCTCCGTATTGATAAACAGAAGAGAGCTATAGTGGATTTGTGTTTGTTATGATTTTGTTTTCCTTGTTTTTATTCCATTATATACTTTTTATAACCATCGGTCTGAAAGTAATTTTTGCTTGTACTTGTTTAATGAATGAAAAGTATAATTAAAACAATTTTACATGGGAATAAACCGACAATCTAATTTTTTCTTTTTTTTTAATTAAATACATACAACACATTCTGAATAAACATTTTTAGAATACACAAATATGCGATGCCAGTAGACTGGATAGTAAAGTTATAATTTTTGAAAGCAAATATTTAGACAGTTCGAGGACAGAATTCACACGAAAAGTGTCAATATCAAATGCCCCTCTTTTCGCTCAAAAAAGCAACAGTATTTAGAACAGCTGCAGACGTGTCAGGTAAACGAAATGAAGTAGGACAAGTGACAGAAGATATTCAAACGAATCAGAACATGCGCATTGTTATTGCGCTTGTTACATTTCAAGCTACGTATCATGCTGGCTAAGTGTTAATCTTGCAAGCTAAATCAAAACCATTAGGTGATAATAAACAATGTTGTGAAACTGATTGAAAATTAAATATAAATGAAAACTTCAGGTGTAATACTTTGTGGGATAGGCAAATTTTTGTTCCCCTAAAGTGAGACGTACAACTCAGCGAAATAGTCAGAACTTTTTATAATTTTATAATTTCGTAGCCAAATTTAAAAATAATTGACTATTTCTAAGCCGAGATATTGAATTCAGAAACTATGCAAAATAATATATATAGATATGAAAATATATTTTCAAATGACATACTTTCAAATCAAATATCTCGAATTTTAATTTGTCAAACATTTTCATACTCTGCTAAATTTTTCATGGCGATTACAAATACACGTGGTTAAATTCAAACAAATTTTGACTTTTCAGGAAAAAAATTTTTTTTAACCTGCAAATTTGCATAAAATAAACTTGTAAGTAGTATGGAGTAATTTCTTACACAAACATCAACCGTACGTTACAGAATTAGTCATAAATTGTTAAAATTATTATAATTAATTATCATTTGAAATATGCAATTTTGACTGTACTGTATATCCCACCTCAAAATAATCAGGCTGAATTTATAAGACCTCAGAGTTGATTCAAAGAAGCGATAATGTGAAAACATTAGTATTTAAGTGAAATTTATTTTGATCGTGGAAATAAATTTCCAGAGGGCAGGAATATTTCAGCTGTAAGATTCTGATAGGATTGATATTGTATAATTCCTACATCTCACGCGTTGATTTAATTGGTGGGCACAATCTGATATATCTGATAATACAACTGAATCGATTGAATTTCATTTTACCCGGCAATAACATTTATGATCATATCGAGTTACAGCACAGCAAGGCATACTTCGAATTTTGATATCCATGACATCAGACCAACTTATCGTTCAGTTCATGACAAAGTGAAAACTCTGATGATAGGCAAGCGAGCAATCGTTGTAAGCGGTCTCCTTTTGACGTCGAATTTAAGAAATTGCAAAATCAAAACATAAAATTTTAATGACAAAAATCGTTAGTTAATTCGAAAGTTAAAAATCATTTAACTTGCAAATCACTCGTGCATGGAGTTTTAAGCCCCAAACTTTACCATTTAACTTTGAAAGTCAAAGTTGTATATTCAAATAACTTGTAATTGCTTGAATACTTTGACGAAACGTGGATTCCAAAAGATTATGTTTCTAATCCAATTTCTGTCAACGTTCGTCGTTAAAGTCTGTGCCAACAAAGATGAAGAATGCTTTTAAATTATATCATTAAAGAAATTCACACCCTAGTTGACATTATTTGAACATGATTCACAGCATATGTGAATTAAAAAAAAAATTACGTCCTGAATCTATATATTATTTTTACATGATTCTCATAATAGGTTACGATTTTGAACAAAAAATTTTAAATAAAATAATTTTTATAAAATGATCCTTTTTGGGTGCGAATAAATCTTCAACAATTTTTCACTCGTTGAACTATTATACGTACCTAAAGATAATGAGACAAGAGATTGATTTTTCGATAGCTAATTATTTGAAGCTGTTCCTTTCCGCATTTGCGACTCAAGTAGTCTTGTTCAATTTAGGTCCAAGGTGATGTGCAGATATTGATTAAAACCTTTGTTTCCGTACTCTCTTCAGACCAATATATATGTGAGTTTTATAATACATCATCTTAAGGCCATTCTGCATGCACTTGAAAGTTCAAATTTCTATTCACGTTCTATTCAAGTTCCATCTGAAATCAGAAAAGTTACAAATAAAATATATATACAATCGTCAACAATTAAAAGCATCAAATAATTTTGTTTAATTAGCTCCAATTAGTTAGGATGAAAATTGTAAAATGCCCTTCATTACGTTATTAAAAAGTATTTACAAGTTTGAATGGAATTCGAGTCATTCGTCAGGGGTCATTGCGAGAAAAATGTTACTGAACTTTTGCCCGCAGCATATTGCATATTTCCAGCCACGGAAGTCTCGATAATTCGACTGTACAAGATTTCGGAATGTGGCGAGGAATTTTCATTACAAGAAGAATGCTGTAATTTTCGACAAAACATGTTGATTACTCGACTTTGCATTTAAAACTCCTTGCTATCAAATTTGCATTTTGTTTTCGACCGATGACTTATCACACGAAACGTCAGGCATTCAAATTATATTCAAATTTCGGACCTCAACGAATGCTGAATAAATATGATATAATATACACTAATTTTCATTTGCCGCACACGAGTACATCGTACTTCACAGAACGTTGCTATTTGCTATATGGCGTATTAATAAATGGGAATTCGTTTAATTATCAACAAAATATCACTAATCAGTTTGAAGTTCATGTTTGTGGTTTCCTGAGCACGTAATTTATTGTTTGTTGGTCAGCAATTCCATACTCATTGAAATATTGACTTTAATAAAACAAAAACATTGATTCAATTATAATTTATACTGCGATGAAATGTAAAATGATATTAAAACACAAAAGTAATTCTGAAAAACTGTACCAGAAAATTAGTATTTCTGACAATTTTGAAATTTCATTCCAAACGTATTTCGTTTCCTGAAAATGGAAATTTTATTTTGTAAGGATACACTTTACCATGGGGATATTATGTAACAGTTTTTATTTTCATGACATACGTGTCTCAGCTATCAATTTTAATTATACATTTCAAAAAGTTTCGAAGTTTTCCGAACTTAGACAGTACACGGCCATAACTTTGTAACAAAATAACTTTGACGTTTTACGATAAATTTTTGGACGTGAAACATTTATTGATAATTTGGCTTTCCGATTGAATTTTAGTCAAAAATAGTCGTAATTGCATGAGAAACAAACTGTGAAAATTTTTTTCAAACATAGAGAAAAAAGACTATATTAAAATTACCAGACAGTATATAGTAACGAAATCATAAATGACATATCTTATTAGATTAAACAATGCAACGCAAAATTCTGTATGGTAAAAATTATGTAACAAAGTTTTTTTTTGTTTTTGTACTTATGACCACATTACTATACTGGATGGTAGAATTTTTGAAAATGTTTGGACTTTTTCTATATTTTTTTTCTCTGTAAACCTACGTGTGGAAAAATATAAAATTTTACTGCAGCGTCAGCTGACGAGCAAGAATAATTATATTTAGAATGATTAGAGTATAGATATAGAGAAAATTTGAGTTGGACAGAACACTCGATCAAATTCTAATTGACTATGTATACGAAATTGTGATTATGACTCGTCGTTGATTTTGACGACACACGTCAAAGAGTTTTGCCTCTGCCAGAGAGTCTTTTGAAATAAACTCCATGCAAGTAATGTTTCGCAATTTCATGCAATAAGATCACAGTCGAGCTTTTACTTGCTCCACGACCGTTTCATACAGACGCTACTTATTTTGAACCGGAGGAAATGATGTTCAGTCGGTCATGTCGTAATTCGACATCTCGCTGGAAATATGTTTTCGCATCGAAAAGCTGCGTTGAATAGGACGACTCAGTTCCAACATTATTTGTTGTTCAAAGCAGCAAACACTCGTTTGTACAAACTCGCGAGAAAAAAAAAAGTAACAATACACAGTCGAATAAAATAATTTTTCTTTGACATTCCGCTGAGAAGTTTAATCCGCGTTCGCAACTTCGAACTTTCATCGCATAATTATAACATTTTTCCGATAACAAGTTGAATTCGTATAATAATGTTGTACATCTCGAGTATACAACGGACTTGAACTGATGTATTTCAATCGGAACAATTTCTATCGTAATTTGTCGATAGTGAATGTGTTTCCAATCGCATGCCACAGCCAGAAACAAAATTAAATGGAAATTCAATTTCTGATTCCAACAAAACGACAAATAAGCATAAATTTAAATTCAATTGAATCAATATAAATCTAAGTATACATCAACGGAGATGAAATTTCATCTCAGTCTCATTTTCCTCGCGAAATCCATTTCTCATGAAAAGTGAGCTTATTTATAATGCAAAAACAAACCGTAGGTCAATTCACAGAACCTTTTGAAAAAAAAAAAAAAAAAAAAAAACAGACGGAACGTTAAATGCTCTTTTAACCTTTTACGTCATTTTAAAAAACTCGAACGGAATCATTTGTTTTGCCACTGCTTGCTATTTTCACTTTTATTGCCCAGTAAAGGCAGCTCTAGAAATTAAATAAGTAAATTGAGATTACAAAGTTCACGATGCGTGACTAATTTGTAAAATGCAATGCACAAGTGGTATAGCGTCTCAGGATGTTCACTATTATGGTCATGTATAAAACATAAAAATTATTTTATGACAAAAAAATTGTGTTCTTTTTCTAAGATAGGTAACACTTTATATTCTCCGCTAATGCACACTTCATATTTTCAGTGTAACCATTGAAAACGTGTCTTGTTTGCAAAAATCGCAAACATCTTAACTTAGAAAATCGCTGTTCTACATTATGATCACAAAATATATAGAAATAAATTTGTTGCATTTTTTAAAATGCTTACAATACAGGTATAACGTTTGCA
Source organism: Trissolcus basalis (assembly GCA_025266255.1). Lineage (NCBI taxonomy): Eukaryota > Metazoa > Arthropoda > Insecta > Hymenoptera > Scelionidae > Trissolcus > Trissolcus basalis. The sequence continues at coordinate 2,248 of JAAMPD010000507.1, read as the reverse complement.
AATTTAATGATTCATTGAATCCCATATATTTTGTTTGTGGTGTACTTTGAAACGCCAGTAAAAATCGATTTGTCGTCGAAAAGGATTTTGGCTGTTGCCATTCAGCTGTCATTGAAACACTTTCATCATACTTAGACAAATACTGGGCATCTGTACGTATGTGTTACAAACGCGTTCAATCCAGTATTAATTGAAATCCAAAATATTGCGACGTATATACGTGATCAAACGAAATGCAAAAGATTAAAAAGAATTGTGTCAGTGGATTTCAGCGGCAACAAAATATTTATCAATAAATTTTAAAAAAGATTAAAATGTTATATCCCTGCGCTTTTTGTCATTCAAATTGACGCGTATTTTTTCTACCAATTATTTTTCATTTTATCAAACAAAAACTGCGAGTTGAATTTATTTCCGCGAATCCCCGAATGAATAAATGTCATTTTCATATAATTGATTTATATAAATAAAAAAGAATTGATTACCAAAAAAAAAATTTTTTTTCATTTCATTTCAAATTATTTGATTTAAATCAGAATACATACAACAAACACATTGTCTGTGCTTTCGAAATAAAACTTTGATCAGTTATCGATAAAGTAACGTACCCGGTAAATAGTTCTAACAAAATCTCGGAAAAAGTCTGAATACTGCGGGATAATAATGACGTTGAGTTTAGCTTCGCGCCCGTAAAAAAAGTTCCGCACGTCGTAACAAAAAACTTTTTTCACCTCGGAGAAAATTCACAACCACCGCTTTTGCTTCAGAAAAATCGTTTTACAAGAAAAATAATTCAGCTTTTTTTCTAATTCTTCAAGTAATGTGCCTCGAGCGAGTTCTTCGCTTTGTCTTTCTGTTTTCATTTATATTTTCTCAGTTTCGTTCGCTCCTCGTTCTGCGGCTCAAAGGTTGAATTCCGTTGGAAGTAAATATTCTCTATCAATTTATCACTCTTCTAGGAAAAAAGTAAAATGGCATCAAAGATTTTCAAATTGTACAAACAAAATTTAAAATGAAAAGTTTTTTTTTCCTAAAAAAAAACGACCATTATTTTCTGATGAAATCTATAATTAAAAATGTTCATTGAAACATTACATTCGTTTGAAATAAAAGTTTCGTCGAATGTTCGTGAATTGAGATATTTAAATATTTTACGTTTTACGCGTACTATTAAATCGATCCAGACGTGGTTTATTTGAATTTTAAGTCGTCCACGGTACACGATACGTATGATAGAATGAGTTAGTGTAGAAGTCAAACTGTCTACGGTGACATATTTACATCCGAAACCGTCAATGCCTTTTCCGATGGAACAAACATTTCTACTCAAGTTTGTACAGTTCTTCTCGATTTATTTTACAACGCCATTTAATACGGTTCTTTTCATAACCCAAACTAAACAACAAAACACGAACTTTGCATTAAATGATTAAATTTTTAACATAAACACACACCCAGAGATAAAATCGACAACAAAAAAGGAAAACTAGTCAAATATAAAATATTTAGAAAAAAGTAAATAAATACATTTTCGTTATTGATTTTGCTGCAAACACACATGTTTGAACTGTAAATATATTACTTTCCATCAGATTTGAATTCACAGTTGAGATCTGGATTGTAGACGCGGATTTTGAAAGTTGAGTCGAACTAAAAGTTTTGGTGGTTGGATTTTCACATTATCTAGAATGTAACTCTAACTATATATCATTGACGGGAAAGAAAATATTAAACTAGCGCCATAAAGTGCATAATTAATGATATATATAGCATCATGTATGTAACGTTGAACAAAGTGGAAACTATGTTTAAGACTTATTACTGATCCAACATATCATGTCGCTGTCTAGTAATTGCACGGCTCAAGTGATTCTTCCAGATTATTAATAATCATTTTTGATAACATTTAATTCGTACAAACATGATTTTTAATTATTAAAAAATATAATTGATTCTTATGATTCAATGTAACAGCAATTGCAAACTTTAAATGGTTCACGAGACTGACAGGATATAAGTTTATACTACTAAAAAAGGTGGTACAAATTGTTGGTTCAATCATTTTTTATTGTTGTCTATGAAACAAGTGAAAGCAACTTTCTGTAATATCATCTTTACGTATGATTGAGTTGGAATGAAAATGAAACGTGAAAAAAAAAGACTATTAATCATGATCACGAGCCGTCACCAAACTGAACATATTCATCAATTGTTATCAATTATCGCTCAGTTATTAATAGATAGAATA
>JAAMPD010000506.1:59920-83194 GCA_025266255.1 Trissolcus basalis | reverse complement strand
CCGGATGCAATAACCAGACTTACGCTCGAACGGCCTATTTTCAAATTGAAAAAGTGTCGAGGAAATTTTTGATTTCGATATACTTTGAGTAGCCAAATTCTTCGTAATAATCTAAAGAACAATTTGGTTACTCAAAATATGTCTAAAACGAAAATTTTCTCGATACTTTCTGGTTTTTAACACATAACCTCTCGAGCGTATGTCTGGTTATTGCATCCGGACCCTCAATTTTAATGAACTATTTCTCTCAGCGTAGCTCCATAAAAGTCACAAATACAGTCCTAGATCTAAAATTTTAATTGGATTGTTCTATTTTAACATTAATTATTCAATTACAGGCTGTCAAAAAGTTGCCGCAATTTTGGTTTTTTTTTTCTTCATACTTTTTGTAACACGTGCTTTTAACATGTGACGCGTAAAAGAACAAAAGTGAGTGCAAGCTTCCACGATATTGACCTGAGAGCAGCGTTTTTGTTTAGCAATAATAAAAGAACAAAAGCCCCGGGCTTTGACAAGAGTACAGTAACTAAAGCTCGAGAAGTGACGCTTGAGATTTGGCTTGTTAAAGGGTTGCTTGTTATAAGTGAAGCTGGTTTTTGAACAATCAAACGTTTGTCAAGTTTCTGCGGCTTTATCGACTTCTGCAAAGAGCGGGTTATTTCTTTTTTCCGTTCCTTCACATAAATCAACTATTTCATTAAAAAAATCCTCAAGTGTAACATTTTTTTACGACGGTTGCATTGTAAAAAAAAGGGGGAAAAAAATTAAATAAATTTCCCGACCCAAACTGAGGAGCTTATTTTTAAGCTCGCGGCTTAAACGATTTATTGCAAGACAAATGATGTGTTTGACATAAAACATGTTCAAAATAAATGAACGAACGAAAAAAAAAAAAAAACACCCAACTACAACAAGGTACTCTCCAATCTGATTCGGGGCCGTTGAAATTAATTTGCCATTATTATTTTTCGTTCGCATTACCGTACGAGGAAAGTTAATTTGTATTATTTGCCCGGTTATCATGATGTATCAGTAACTTGATATATACATCAATGAATCGACGTTTCAATTAGTCGAGAGACTGGGTAATTGAAAGGACGAATTATTTGACAAGGTAAAACGAATGTTGTGTATGCCGTGATGCTGAAAACAATGAAAGATATTCAGAAACACGAAAATACGTGCTTTGAATAGAACTTTTGTTTAATTCGGATTATGCGTGCTTATATATGACCGCCCTGTGGGGCTAATTGGATTTCGGCATTCGTGTTAGATCACAGCGCCGGGATGTTCCGTTTGGTTATCATTTGTATTTCAATAATTACCGTCGTTGAGGGTAAGTACCAGTCGTTCGCCACTTCTGAACTCAACTCCCAAACCACCACCTTTTTCAAAACAACAATCAAACACACACACGAATGCAACTGTCAAATTGTACGACCATTTTTGACAATGAACAGACAATGGGTTAAACATTCCTTTTTTTTCAGGACAAAATACCAAAGCTTCGCAGGAACAAAGAATAGTCGGTGGGACGGATGCAACGAGCTTCCAGATACCCTTCCAAATATCCCTGCACCGGTCAGGCAACTTTATATGCGGCGGCAGCATCATCTCCCCGAGCTTCATTCTGACAGCGGCTCACTGCACAGCCAAAGATCCGGAGCCTTCGCACTACATGGTCAGAACAGGATCCAGCATAACATGGCAAGGCGGACAGGAGCACTATGTCAGGCGTGTGATCCCCCATGAAAGGTACAAACAGCTCAAGGGAGTTATCGAGAACGACATCTGCATTCTGGAGATCTATCCCCCAATCACGTTCGACTCCAAGCAGCAGCCAGTCGCCCTGGCCAGCGACGCCGAGGCCCTCCCGGCCAAGTCCGACGTCTGGGTCTCCGGATTCGGCAAGTCTGCGGAAAACCAGCCCGCCACCAAGAAGCTCATGGTGGTAAAATTGCCGGTCATCGATTGGAACGAGTGCTACAGGTTCTATACGAACCAGAAGATGTCCATGACCAGGGACTTCATCTGTGCCGGTGTCAAGGACAATTCATTGAACTCCTGTCAGGGAGATTCTGGAGGCCCCTTGTACACCGCGGCGAAGGTGCAGGTTGGAATTGTGTCCTGGGGCGTGGGGTGCACGAAACCACTGTACCCTGGTGCTTACACAAATGTATCCTTTTTCAAAGATTGGATCACACAAAAGTTGGCTGAACGGGGAGAGAGTCCGATTTTTGAAAGTGCGACTAGACTGAATAAGGTTGTTACAACAACGACGGGTCAGAGTCAGAGTCAGAGTCAGAGTCAGGGTGGGAAGTATGGAAATGGGAATGGACAGCAAGAATTGATCGAGATTCATAAACCGAGTTATCGTGAGCCGAATAAACATGTGACAACGGTTACAGAAACTTTATATCCGATGGTAGAATCGATGCTTCAAAGTGTAATGAATAATTATATGCCTCATGGCAATCAGCGGATGTCTTCCATGTCTGGATATTATCCATATAGGTATTATGGTTCGTACGGAGGTCAGTATGGTGGTAGTAGTTGTGGGAATTATGGTAATTATGGTAGTTATTATAAGCCGTATAGTAATTATTACAGTCCGTATACGAGTCAAATTAGTTACTATTCCTACGACGAGTAGGGTTTTGTAGATTTAAATTTTGTACAAATTTTTGTATGAACAATAAACTGGTCATGAACAATTTCAACCTCCTCAATCCATCAAATCCAAAATCTTATTTCTATAAAAATTTTTCTAAAATAAATATTTAAAATTAATTTCGTTTTTTCAGTTCATAACATTGATGAAAAATTTCAAAATAATTGTTTTTTATTATACGAACAAATGACTTTGTCAACAGACTTTGAACACACATGCTGATTGAAAAAAAAAAAAATAAATAAATAAATAAACAGACTGGAATCTGTCAGACGGTGTAATATGGGTTCAAAGTTGTAAAATAAAAGTTTGTCTTGTTATTGGATTTGTTTTCAATAAAGTTAAGAAATGACTGGAAAACTAATTACGAATTAAAAAAATGAAATGTTTTGTAGCGAAAGTTACATGCTTGTTTCCGAGTTAATGAGTCCTGATAATAGATCCATCGGATGTAATTTCTGTTCTTTCTTTTTTTAATATACTTTATACTTTATTTACCTTCTGGATATTTTATGTCTTAGCAACCGACATCCCAGCGTGACAATCGGCCGGAGCGGGAAAATCTGCTGTCTGTTTCGTGTCATCTTTTCAACATTCGATCAATAACAATTCACATCCTCGGATAAACGTACATCAGCACTGACTTCCAATTAATTATCGAAAAATTAAGACACTGCGAAAGATTACACCGATCTGTTAATCTGCCGTGACGATTTATCGTCTCCATTTGATCGTCGAGCTGCCGTCCTATCTTCACCAATTATCATTTGAAAACAGTGAATTCAATGTCGAAACCAAAACATTCAATTTCGCTTCGACTGACGTTTGACACAACCAATCTAACCGCGCTGACAGGCAGAAAAAAACAAAAACTCATCGAAAAATGTTTTTTCTAGTTTTCAAATGCATCACATACCTATATTTATAATATAAAAAAATATATAAATAGCTAAGTCTGATTAATTTTGAGATTCTTGGAAGTTTGTTTTTTTCTTTTCAACAAGAGTCTGGCGATGTGTCGCAACAAGAAACGAATGAGATTACAAACGAAGATTTCTTTTAATTAGGAGTTGTTGATGAAAACCGCCGGATTAGAATAGTTTAAATAAGACGTCCGTTTTCGTAGCAAAGAGCCTTTTATCGTGCAAACTCGAAAAAGAGCACGTTTTTCTGGTTTATCGAGGCAGCGATTTCTAAAGCAGTTTTATAAGGAAAATCCGACGGAATGAGAGTCGTGTGTGAGTGACGACATCGCGCAAGTCGAAATAAATTCTGTATACCGACACGTATAGACGTCTCGTGCGGAATTCGAGATTTCGGGTCTTACACTGCGTAAACAGTTTCGCCTCTCGAAATAAAAAAAAAATCTCAACATTTCAATTCGAATCAAATAATAGAACAAAAAAGAAACCCCGAACAAAAACTACTAAAAAAAATAATAACGACGAAAAAATAATAAACAAAATTGGAATTCATTATATGCTTCATGCAATAAAAAATATACAAAAAAATAGAAATTCTGCAGAGATATTTTTTGGGCTACTTGTTTTAGCAACGTTTTATCCATCAAGTACTTTTTTTATATTAAAAATCTTTCATTTGGAATGTGAAATGAAAACAGAAACCTATATCAAAAAGTTTTTAACACGCTTGGTTTTGAGAGGAAAAAATGTTCTTCAGTTCAAACAAATAATTTTCTAATTAATTAACATTTCAAATTGCCAGGATGATTTTTCAAGACGTTGGCGAAACTTTCGAATCAAGATTCGCGTATAAGGAAACGTCGCGTGGAAGTGGATCAGCGGCAACTGTGTCGGTTTTTCATATATGTCACCGGCCTTGACTGATCCAACGCCCACATTGACGCAAATTCTTCTGCGGCCCACGTTTCTACAAAAGGTTAAGTTGAGATAGGTCCAGTCTCGTCAAAAAAGAAAACAAAATCTCATCCCTATAGTATCTTCAAAGAAAAATTTTCCCATTAATCTCATTGGCTCACGTCGATAAATCATCAAACTAGAAATTGTCTGCTCAATTTTCCGTCCGAAAGTTTCGTTCTCTGTATTGAAATTGTGAACACTCGAGGCGAACAAAAAGAAAAGAACGAAAAAAAAAAAAACGAAAAAGAAGAGAGAGACAAAAAAATATAAAATTGTTTGTCATGAGAAAAGTGAAATAATTCACTCAGACAATTGGTCCGAGTCTTTGTTTGCAATGACACTCGATGAATTATCGACGTGGAACAAAAACGCTCCTTCCGATACTTTGCAATTTTCGACGATGCTAAAAGTATTGGAACAAAACTGGTTGCACCGAAATAAAAAGCAAAATATAATATCAAAAAATTTCTGCGAACAATGAACCGAAGGAGGCTTTATGAACGCCTTTTGATCTCGAAATGCTTTCTGCATAAAATCTGACGGAACGTTAATGAAAAATCTTAACCGGTTAACTATAGCCACTCAGACTCTATTAATTAACATTCAAAAATCAACTACCATTTTTGTCCCACATTTTATAGTTGCCCGATAATTTGTAGGTCACGAGATCGATCTCAGTTTATTCGAAACTAATTAATCGTACCTGTCAACTGTCCATGATAGATTTTTATTAAAAAAAAAAAAACAAACAAACAAAAGAGAACAAATTGAATTAAATTGAATTACTCGAAATAAAAAATAATAATAATAAAATAAAAAAAGAACAAACTGATAGATATGAATGAAACAACGCCCAGTGCTTGGTCACGAGTCGTCAATTCATTAGCAGTTGATTCTTCGGGGTAATCTGTGTGGCTAATGATCAAACGGAAAATGCTATTATCATACAATCATCGTCGATTTACAAACGTCGGCGACTTTCTTGCTCGCGGGCGGGTCGCCGTTTCGGCCTAACGGGCCTGGTGATAATGTGGGAGTGCTATGCGCGTGAAAGCTGTCCTGGTGACACAACGGCCCAGCGCATTATGTGTTATAAACGTTCGTTGTCGTTCGTGCGATTTGATTACAGAGAGTAAACGGTCGGGACTGCCGTAAGGGAAACTGTAAAGAAAACAGAAAAAAACAGCAACAAACTACGGCGACACAGGCCGCACACTTCCCACGACCCGGACTGATGTCTAACCTATGCGCGCAATCGTCAAATGTTAATGCCCCGTCCAGTCTATCGATCTCCTCTCCTTAAATGCTCCTGTTCTTATTTTCGCTTGTTTGTCCGATCGCGTTTTCATTCGAGTCATGTTTCCCGATTTTGTTTTTGTTCCATCAAATGTTTTCAGTTGCAATCGATACTAGTTAATTTTCCACTTGGTCACGATGCCAACTACTTTTTTTTTTAAACGGGACTATTACAATTTCATTGGGTCTGTTAAATTTGCTTTTTCTTTCGTTTGTTCTTTTTTATAAAGATTTCTGATAGCGAGATAATTGTTGATAAAGATGAGACTGTTGTTACAGTCGTAATGAATGAGATTCATTTAATCAGAGCAGATTAAAAGATTAAGTTCGTTGAAAGAGAAAAAAAAAAGTTAACGACAAATTTTTTGAAGATTAACAGATCCCTTATGACGACGTTTTTGTTGAAATGAATTTGTTGCAATAACTGGTCGAGGGTATAGAAAATATAAACTTGAACGGTTATTGCAATTCACCGCAGAAATGTTAACGCAAAAAAAAAATGCTTTTCAATCATTCGTTTTGGTAGCGTTACACAGTTTGCTTTCAATTAAAACTGAAAGCTATCCACAACTTCGTGTCACGACAGATCGTTAAATTGATTTTTTGCCACTTCTTTCTTTCTTTTCGTCGCTCACTGAAACGTTTTACTTCGGACACATTTTTTTTTCTCCCCTTGATGCTCTCTTAATTTCAATTATTTCATTATCTCCCATCGATAATACTAATAACTCGACGTTGAAACGTTCTATTTGTTGGTCGGAAGAAAATGAGCCGATCGTGAAATCGACGCTGGTAAAACTCATAAATCGAGATTTCCTCAGTCTACTTATTTTTCAATAGGAAATAGTTTTATTCCCTTCCATTGACAATAATTCAGATTGGCTCTGCACGTCATTGCACTTCATTATCTAACGATAAGAATTCTCACGACTGATAAGGAGTTTCAATGAAGATAGGAACGGCGAGACGACAAGTCACAGACGTTATATACCAACTTTTGTTTGTTTCTTTTTTTGTCGTCTAATTTTGCTTCTCTTTTTGGCCAACGTTCAACTTTAATTCGCACTCGGGCTATTTTTTTTCTTACGGTCGCCGACTCGAGATAATCCGACGGTTTAAGGGCGACAAAAAAAAGGTACGCGACATTGACATCGACTCGCGAACGAAAATGTGTTACGAACGCGGAACGACGATTAGCGCTTTATACTACGATGCAAACCGGTGCGGACTAACGTACTCCCGTACTCGAGTGAAGAATGGAAGCCTACCGGTGCAGGGTACGTGGGGCTCGCACCCTTCCCTTTCATATTCTGGCCAGGCGACTCTCTTTTCATTCTCACGGCTGTGCCTAACAATACCGGGGATTACTAACGGTGCTTTCATCGAAATCTCATTTTCAAGTTCATTTTTTTTCAAAATGTAATTGTACATACTGTGATATTTCCTATTGTCATTTTGTTTATTTTACAATTCAATGAAATCTTTAATACCTTGAAGAAATTCAAATGAACGATTTTCATATATTAATTTCAGTTAATAACTGAAATGGCTTGATTTTTGTTATAACAATTCGAAAATGACACAATCAAATGTTGTAGCTTGGTTAGCAATTTCAATTAATTTTTGACAGATGTTATTACTTTTTTGAAATGTACGATATTTGCGATATGATCTTGAAACAATGAAACGAGCATTTTTTGTAACTTAGGATCAATTTATTTGTTCCATTTGTACGGCAACCTATTGCTTTTAACAGTTCAAATAGTTTCTTTAGATTTTTTTTTTACATTTATATTAGTTTTTCATTTGATTCTGTCGTTTCGAACGTATGTCAATAATATTTTTGTGCTTCTTAACCGTACTCGGCCTATACTTGTCATGTTAAAAGTGCTTATTTAAAAATTTTTTTTCTCCTTCATTCATTCGGTAACCTATACCCAAATTTTACATGAACACTCAACTGAACTTAAATTGACTTTCTCCAAAATATTGTCGAATTCAGTCGTTTTTCACAAATCACTCGTTCCACCTTAATCAATGTTAAATGAAAACATTAAAAAATTAATGATTCGAATAACTGGAATTAACGGAGGAAAAAAAAAATAAAACTCTTGAATTAAAGTTCTCACTGGTTGTTAAAGTTTAAAAATAAACTTGTCGAATCGACCTATCAGATCAATAAATAATATTGAAAGTTTCTGTAACTTTTCTTCTTCTTTTTTATATCTTTTTTTTTTTGTTTTATATAAAAAACAAAATTATTTAGTATAACGAGTGTTATAATAAAGTTGTCGTGGAAGTGAAATTGATTTATAGTTCTTATTGCAATGACTTTCATTGTTTTCAAGGATTTGAAGTTTTTTTAATAAACCTTAATTTTGAGCAGTAAAGTATAGCCTCAGAAACAACAAGGAAAAAGATCGTACGTCTTCACAGGCGGAAAATCAATTTGAAGCAATTAGTTCTAATATTAAATACCGTTCTTGTTAACTGCTGATCTTGCGAGCTTGGCGCAGTTCCATTCTTAATAAGTAATGCGAGGCTATGAAATAAAGTCTTGTAATTTATGAATTTTTAATTAGAACAAATATGTTGGTCGAGTTTCGCGACGTTCGCGTGGAGTTTAATTTCTGTCGGATGCATCAGCGGATTAGTCGAGCGTCCCCCTTAATTTGTTTCAGAAAGCTTGTTTACAGCGATCGCAAAAGTTTGCGCAGATAAAGAAATCATTTAATGAGACAAATGTAATGAAAATGGTTTCGAGCAGCTGAAATTTCACGGATTTGCAGAAACTCCGCTGACTTTGTACCTACACTTTGCACGCACTCGTGAACCGCAAGCGGAGATTTGCACTTTACAATTCTAATGTCAATACATAGTATTTTCAAGCGTACTTGAATTTTCAACAGTACCGTAGCAAAAGTTTACTCCCAACTAGTATACATATGTACAATTTGCATTTCATTTCATTAAATGAATTTCAATTTACGGTCCGTCCTTTTCAAAACATTTACCCATATCTTTTTATATCAAATGTGATAGCACTTTCATCTTGTTCCCTCAATTCATTAATTTGAATCCAATTAATTAAACGCAACATTTGTCATCATTTCAATTTCTTATCTCGAGATTGGCATCTGATTTCCCTATTTGCTCTAATACATATCCGGTTTTTCACTTTTGCTAATTTTTTTTTTTTTTTCATCAAAGCTTCATACAAAAATATTACAGCGAACATAATAAAATTCAGTAAAAAATTTCAGTAAAACTGTTCCGCCGATAATAAAGTTTTCTATAATTTGTATACCATCCGTGTAGGTTTATAGGTTAAGTTTAGTAGAAACTTACAAAATAGATGTAATTAGTTTAATTGCAATTATTAGTTAGAAATACCAACAACATTGATGACAAATTGAAGTAAACAACAAAATAGAATAAAAATAAAACAGATATCGTTTGTGAGTCTTGAAGTTGACAGGATAGAGTGCGATTAAAGTCGTCGGCGCGTATATATTCGCGCATTTCAGTCTGCTAGTTGGGACGCGTCGGTCGGAATTTAATTATTAGTTTGCGGCTTAGTTTGCGCTCTTATAACCAGTGTCATCCATATGCATGTGTCAGGGCAGTGTCAGTTTAGCATATATATAATACATTTGACAAGTAAAACAACAAGTGCTGCCTTTTAATGCCCTCTCCGATTGTGAGTTTTCGAATGCACCGCGCGAGCTCTCGCGTTTACTTATATTGTATTAATGTTAATTCCCTCGGGATATAAACCCCCCACGACTTTATCCGTTTCAATTAAATTAAGGCGCCGAGCCGGCCAGCGTAGTTAATCGAATCAAATTGTTAATTCAATCCCGCGATTGCGACTCGTTGAAACGTCCATTAAATTCCGACTTTTGGTTGTTAATGATATAATTCCCTATTTCATCGGATCGGCTTATGCCGTTCAGATTAACAGTGTCATCCACTTTGTCTAATTTATTATTTTTAATTAATCGCCCGCAACTCTTGGGATAACTCATCGCAGGTTGAAATTTTTATCACGCCGTCTGTTCACCAGTTTACATGAATTATTTCGGATGCGCCCTCGCATTAATTTTTATAGTTTATGCATATAATAGCACACTATTCGAATGCCTAATGAAACCCGAGCTGCATTCCCATCCTGCGCCATTTGTACATTTATATGAACCGGTTATAAAATTTACAACTCTCACTGAGGGTTGATGATTTCATTCATTTTATAACTCACGATTCTAAGCCTCAGTTTTTGGACTTACCTGAAACATAAAAATGAAAAAACGTGTAAGTAAATTAGTTGACAATTAAACATTTTTAATGGACGAGAAAAATGAATGGCGATTGAGTGTTTTTTTTTATCGGTGCACAGACCCATCAAATGTTTAAACGTGAGGGAGTAATTTTAGACGGGGTCAAATATTTAACCGTGGCGTGTCTTTTTCAGAGCTTCACTTTATTTTGTCATGAGGGATGCGTCTCATCAGAGCTCAATGTTTATGACGCCTTGCGAAGCCCCAATAACGCACACCTCTTGCCTTTATTACATCTCGAGACCATTGTGAAGTGTATTTTGTAATACTATTGTACGTGAGAGGAAAATATATGTTGTAAAGATCCGCACCCTCGCGTCCGACCATAAACTTGTTTATTCCTCGCATAAAAAAAGTTGCAACTTTTTTTTATTCGATATCATAAATTCACGCGAACCATCTTCGTACGAAAATGTGCGTCGTTTGGCGAACTTCGATACGAATCCCGAGCGGGAAAATCTCTTTAACAAAAATCACCACAGATAAAGAACAGAAAATGGGCGCGACAATAAATCACGCTAAACAATTTATGACTTCGGTCATCACTCGGTTTTGAAAGTTCCATCAAATAGGGGTTGAATAAATGTAACAGTTTTTTGTTGGTACCACAATGGGTACCTTTTTAAAAAAGATAGGCAAGTTATTTTATTGGATCACCTTCTCATTTACGTCTCGTCGATTATGAACATTTCTCCACGGTTCTTATCTCGCGTTTCTCTTTTTTCACTTCGCTTATCAAGATTTGTCTAGCCATTTTTTTTCCCACCGCAAGCATATTTTTCAAAACGTACCTAATGTTTATTTGAACATGTTGCAAATATTTAACGAATCAAGTTGAAAATGGAAAATTTACGATTTTCGTTCAAATATTTTCATGTACTCTAATCTACTGAAAATGAATAGAATTTCGCTACATTTCAAAATTCCTCATATATTCTTAGAATAATATATTGTGATAAATATAAAACTCAAATTTTAGTACCTTTTTTGTCCCTGCGGGTCTTATTCATTATTTCGTAATTTTTATAGGTAAAAAAGTATATATTCCTACTAAAGTAAATATATTCACCTAAGTTTAACTAGTCATTAAAAAATTGTTTGGAATAATTGACAAAGTTGAAAAAAAAATTCTTTTTTATCAAACAATTGGAATGTCCATATCAGAATGTGGTCCATTATGGGCTTTCTTTCCTTTGAGGCCACTCGTGAAAATGATTACAAACACCGATATTCGGAGCCGAATAAGAAATCGCGAAAAGCTTTTGTGTTTGGGCTCGTGTGTACCTTCTAGTCAATTCTCTTTGATCGTTTTTTGATTTGTCCACAAATTTCCTACTAGCTGGGGCCGAACAAAGCGGATAACGTACCCCCTTATTGAATATAGATGTTTTTATGGAATGTTTCACGCGAAATCTCGGCAGCTATTGTGCGCGCCGTATACATAAAGTATTTTTGCCCGCGGAACACTCTCGTGGGAGATAAAAGTGGCGGGGCGCGAATAAAAGCGGAGAGAAACTCTCTGTCAGACTTGCGTTGCGACGTATCACGTGATGAATCGCGGATTAGATTGAGAGCGCTCGAGAGTCTCTGGCTGTGCGACCGCCGATCGATATACTATATTTCCACCGAAATCCCGCGCCATTCGTCCGTGTGCCTCACAAAGTCTCAAAATGTAATCGGAAGCGGTAATTCGCTCCTGCTGTTTATTATGACACCGGGCGCATCGCACCCGGCCAGACCGCATCGCGATACTACTACTTCCACCTCCAACCTCGCCATTTATCGCAAACCTATATAAATCTCATCAAATTTTATACTCCAAATCATAAACTTCTTTTTTAAGCCATTAAACTTTTTAACTTTGGAAGAAGAAGAAAAAAATACAAGTTTTTACTACAAAGTTTATAATAAACATTTTCAAGTTAAAAAGACGGTTTGAACATGAACGCAAAGTTAAAAAGTCGATCGAAAAATATTTATTTCATAAATGCTTTTAAAAATGTGATACATCTGTAGAAGCTTGTTTTTCTTTTCCATTTGGTTTTTGTATGGTCAATTTTTTTTAATTTCGTTTCCGAGAGGAAAAAATGTCGAGATAAAGGATGTGCTTGAATGAAGTCATTTTTTGCATCTTTCGCAGGAGTGAAAGAAGGGGAACAATGCAATTCAGGATGAGGAGGGCAAACTGTAACGAAGAAAAGCGTAGTGCAAATTAGCCGAGCGGTAAGAGTCGGTTCTTGTAACGAAGAAACTAATTACGTAGAAAGTGATGCCATTGGAGAGGCGGCAAAAAGCTTAGCAGGGGAGAAAAATAGGCAGCGCGCCCTCGAGATAAATGGCCAAAGTAATCGAAGAATTAAAGCGACGACGAGGACGAAAAAAAGTTCATTTGATCAGCGGCACAATTTTGCTTCGCGAACTCCTTCAACTCGCAATCAAAATAATCTTCCGAGGCGCGGCCGTCGAGTGTTTTTGCGCAGATGTTTTTCTAATTAAAATGGCGATTCATTAAAAAGGATCAATTAACTTGCAGCATACTTTGTTGTGACCGCTCAAAATGGTCCTTTTCTCTTCGTAAATAAAATATTGAATAAAATCTCGTAACAATTTCTTTTATCGCCTCTTTTTCATGTTTCAGATATGCCGCAATTGTGATATATGGAATCAGGGTCCTGCCATCTATATCATTTTGACATAATATCAATATGATAATATATATCGAAATAATGTTTCCTCCTTTTTTTATTTGCACCAAAATATTTGACATAACCTCAAACTCTACTCTCTTCTCTGTCAAAATTGAATGTTTACAATAATTTCAAATAATGAAATGAAAATTTAATTTCATTATTAAAGAAATATTTTTTTATATATTATCATATGATTTTTCATTTAGAATTTTCAAAAAGAGTCATATATTTATTATTTGCATTACTAATGGTTTGTATATTTTTTTAATTTTATCTATTTGTATTTTTGTTATAAAAAAATGATTCATTTCTGAAATGTGATATTTCATCATGTGATAACTGTTTGTATACTGTCTATATTATGGATGTCACCGTGGAAATCATATATGTTGAATCAAACATTTTTTTCATGAAATATTACAATTCAACTAAGTTTAAACAGTTTGGAAAAACTTAAAAAAGCAGAACTTCATGTTTCAATTGAAAAAGTT
This sequence comes from Trissolcus basalis, assembly GCA_025266255.1. NCBI lineage: Eukaryota > Metazoa > Arthropoda > Insecta > Hymenoptera > Scelionidae > Trissolcus > Trissolcus basalis. The sequence goes on along the minus strand of JAAMPD010000506.1, from coordinate 69,829 downwards.
GAATTTGAAACGTTGAAATCCTTTCAGTGTACATTTTTTTCTGTCTGGGACGAGAACGAACCGAGCATGAATTTAAGCAATGTCAGAAAAGAGGAGGATAAAGAAATGTTCATTGTTGAAAATTGCGCCGGTGTCATAAATCTTTCTGATATCAGCTCGCCATTCTTGTTCTTTCGCATTGACAGATGGAGCATTATGAAGTACAACGCTCGATATTTGTAGAGGTTTAAGTATGTTTGTAAGCCGGTCCCACCGAAGCCAGTGTATCGATAACAATTGATAGCGGCTCGCAAATGATTTGCGTCTATTTTGCGGTACGCGATCGAAAGCCTTCTACAACCACCCTTAACATTTGATTAATGGCACTATTTTTTGTCCTTCCATCCATCGATGAGAACAAAAAAAAATCGACTAAAAAAATATACATAAAAATCTGTTCTCATCGGCACAACGCGCAATTTATAATTGCAAAACTTTTGCCTTTATGAAGCTGTTGATTTGTTTTATACAACAATCCTGTAAACTTTTACCTTCTGGTCTTTTTTGCAGCTTTATGATTGGTAAATTGTGAATTTGCAACTGCTGTGATTTATCAGCTTTTCAAAACCAAAAAACAAAGAAGGTCTGAGAAATTGAGATTTCGTAGTAATCCTTTTAACGCTCAATAGGTGTATTGAGCACCGAATTCATTGTCCGCGCCAAGTCCGGTATTTCCCTGTTTTCGGCTAGCGTACTCCCGAACACTTAATCACGAGACAAATTCAGTCGTTTAATTCGACGACTCGTTCCCTAATAAACGTTAGGATATCCGTGTGCGCCAGCTCTCTGACACCGACACGCCCAAAAAATTTGTTTCACGCGGGCTCACGTGATTGAAACTTTATTTTCTGATCACGCACCGTTGCGAAGGAAATATGAGTTTTTACATGTTAATCAAAAATATATCGCTCCACGTCCGGATTTGCAACCGCCTTTTTATTTCTTTGCCATTTCGATCAGGATGAATTATCTGAACTGTGAGAGAGTTGTAAGATTAGTAAAAAGGGACGGAAACAGGAATGATAAAATCTCTGATGTAATGAGGACGAAAAATCAAACAACGAGACAAGAAAAATGATAAACAATAAAAAGAAAATTGTAATTATGTAAGTACGAAATAGCTGACAGCATTATGTCACGGTGAATTGTAATTGTATGATATCATCTAGCAGTATTGAATTTACGCAATGTCCTTAGCAGAGACACTTCGGTAGGAGTGTTGCGCTCGTTATTGAATTTGTATCTGACGGGTTGAGGATTTCAACCAACTTTTTATGGCTCGCTTGTTTGTACCAATAATGAAAGAACGGCTGACAAAACTCGCGTCCAATCGTCAAATAAAAATTACACTCGTTTATGAAGAAGAAAAAAAATAGAAAAAAAGTATGACAACAATTTCTTCTGATGAAACTATTTTACACTCGAACATTTTTTACTCAAGTCACTGGCAGTTGATTGAATATTCATCGAATTCAAATGATACCTCAATTATCAATTTTTTTTTTTTTTTCAAAACAAAAAAATAAAAATGTTTCCTGTTCTTGAAATAAAAACGATAAAATTGTACTCCTCAACGATGTCTCGCTTAGTTGATCACTTTATTTAAATTTTTATCTTTCGCAATTGAACAAGATACTATTGTTTAAAATAATACTGTTATTCAGTCACTACGAAGAAACGTTGAAAAACTAATTAGAATATTTCGTGTTTTACGTCAAGCCACGGATTTACGCAAATTCACAACATTACAGAGGAATAACGAAAGAAGAAAGAAATTTGAAATAAAAAACGAAAAGAAAACAAATGAAAACAACATTTTCATAATAATCCAAAAGTTAAAGTGCAATTTGCTTCGCTGTCATTTGGGTACTTTTTGTGGGTCTCCCTCCCACGCTAAGTAAATCACTGTGGAACTGACAAATTGGTCGGAAATAATTGAGCTTATTTGGCTAACGATTCAGAAATGACACAATGACGCAACACAAATAAATGCACAGACGTTGAAATGGCTGCAGGAGACAAGTACCCAGCAATAGTTTTGATATAATCTTTCGCGGAGTTGCAAACTCACTTGTGTCAACTGCAGTGGTGTCCCAAAATTGCAAGACAACGTTTCCGAGTGACTCGAACCGACCGCTCACTAATAGACATTTAAATCGAACAAGCTGCCGGTGTTGCGCCGAGAGGCCTGAGTTGTCGTGAGTCACGAGTGACACGCCGTGCGAACGCGTCACGTCATTACGAATGCAACGTCTCCGGCGCGCGTTTGACACTGAGATGGTTACCTGGAAGAGATCCTCGATAACTCATTCATGAAGAGCCAAAACGGACTTTTGCCAACGCACGATTTAACCTCTCACTGTGATTACTGATTCCGAACTTCAACCGCACTTTCATCCACACAACTTTTTACTTTATTTTATCGCTAACAAACTTGCTTTCTTTTCATTTTTTAAATTAAACATTTCTAATTTTTAAGTTTTCATTTCAGATTTGTACTTGTCGTTATATAAATAAAAACACAGCCATGGAAAATAAATAATCAATATTGCCCGTACTACCGGCTTTTATAAATTTTGTATACACAAATTTTTTTTATTTATATTTTAAAAATAATACATACAATTTACGAACAAATATTACCCGTTTCATCGAAAAGTTATTTTATGGATTAAAATGTATTTTACTTATATTTTCAAAATATATTATTGTTCGTAAAAGTCACTTGTGTTTTTTTTTTTTTAAGTAGCACTTTATAGATCAAGTTAAAAGATGAATTCAAGATTGTGTAATGATGATTTAGGGAGGAGTTACTGCAACGTTGTGAGTAACGGACAATCGACCGGAACTTAGTCGTGGGACATTCTTGCACGTTTGTCGCACCATGTGGTCGTAATGAGTGGAGGTTCCCCTGGCTTTGATTGGTTATTGACCTATTTACATTCAGAAACAATTTATCGATTTGCAAATTCATACCGTTAATATTACAACGCACGAAATTATTCAACCAAAGTTTTAATCTTGAATAACTTACAGTATACTTTCTTTCTAACTCTGAAAACTGTTGGAATTATTAAAATTTTATCACGTTGAAAAAACTAAGCTTCCTTATTAGTACTAACAAATAATTTATCTCATCATTTACAATTTATTTATAATTATAAATCAAGTTTACAATGTTACTTTATATTATGTGTAAAAATAGAATTTTTTTTTCTCAAAACAGAAATAGTCATTGGTTTGAAATCTTGGTTACTTTTTTTATTCAACTACGATTTTTCATACCTTCCATTAAGTGTATATCAAATTCCGTTATTATAATATGGCATTGCATTGCTTGGCATAGCCGGCAAAGTAATATAAACTTGCGTCAAGATTATAATCACTGATATTGCGGTTTCACATCTTTGCACCGGCAAACACTCAAGTGAAAACAACCAGTACGAATTTTACTAACTCACCAAGGGCAACTTGGTAGACGATTTTCACTAAAACTCGCGTAATCGAATCCGCTCCTACGTCGCCAGAGTTAATGAATCCATCCCAGCGGAACGAAGTGTGAAAAGTGTTCCTTTTTTTTCTTTTTTTAGATAATTGAAAATAAAATCACTGGATTAATAGGAGGAAAAAAAGAAGGAACAAGATTGATTGAAAAGTGAGGAGGCAAAGTTTGCCAACCCGACTGAAGTAAGTTGATGGACATAATTAAAAATACGTTACAAAGAGCCGATCGGCGAAAGTGTTTATCTAATGTTTGCGCATACCTTTTGAGACAAGATATGATATAGCTATACACCATCGAGTGTGAAATTTTGTTACGGAAATAATATCAGCAGGTTGATAAAACTTGTGTTTATTACATTTACGCGAGGGTTCCGTCGTGGCACTCGGGTTCTCGGTTATCAACACAATTAGAGCGCACGAAAATTGCTGATTCATAGATAACTCCTCCGCTTGTGACATGTAAAAGATGCGATAATGTATGACGCGACGTGTAAATATGTTTATTTGTCCCGTATCAATTCGAATGATAATCATTTTGAATTACCTCCAAATTTGGACTATTTTACACTGTTTTGTTCAACCGAATTATTTTTTAATACTGTTTTTAATATGTCGATTTTATATTTTACTTTTTATGGATAGATTATTTTACATTATAATTTCAATTCGTTTTTTAAAATAATTTTACCGTTTTGTATTCGAAAAAATTTTTTAAGTATAGTCAAAATATATATACTATATAAATATAAATAAAAGAAAATCAACTTATATATTTCATACATAAATCATTTATATTTCAAATAATATAAAGCGACAATTTTTTGTATAATATAATATTTATAGAAAAATTTGTACGTATATTTTGACATATATTTTTGTCGGTATAAGCCTCAAGGGTACTGAAGTAAAAATTTCTTATATACTTTAAGTAAAAATTTATATATGGTTACATATGGCTCATATATGTCAACCATTAAGTACCATTTATGACGCCATATATTAACTCACTTGGACAGGAAAAGGCGAGTAACAAAAAAGATGCGAGGTAATTTCATTCTTCTACAAACGGCAAAGATTTTTGCAGTAACATTAGTAATATCCTGACGCGAGTCGGATACCATTATGATCCTAATCAATATGTTCTTATGTGTGCCTGGTATCAGGTGTACATTGCCTGATACCTTGCAAACGACGCTTAGGATGCAATACAAATGACGTAATGGCTCTGAGCGAAAATGATGGTAAGTCTCGGTGTTGCCGTGTTCATAAATGATTTATGATTGCGTTTGCCGCTTAATTCCAGCTCTAAATTACATCTGATTGTATTTAATTTCTAAACAACACCGGTAAGGTCAACCACTGCCAACTGCGACGGCCGTTTCTACAGTTACCATTTGTGGCATTAAATTTCAAACAATATCTCAACGATTTTCTCAAACATTGAAACAAAAAACGCATTATAAAAAAAGTAGACGCGAAAAAAGGTACAGACCATTTTTTAATATTTCTGTGTACCCCTGTAAGTGGAATTATCAGTGACAAATGATCGGTGCTTGAACGAACGATATATGGCCGACGACGATTCGTATTCTGCGAGCTATGAGAGAATTCAAGTCGATAAGTCTTTTGCTGACTTTTCTATGAATGAAGATATCGCTGGTTCAGCCACTGCACAGACTAGAGGGCACTGTTGAGCTCATTCGAAAAGGATAGTCGGTAATCCGTGCGGCGGTTTCTGGCTTTTCAAAGCAGCTGCTCCCGCAGCGCCGTTCGGCAAAATCAGCAGAATTTGAATTTAGATTAACATTTTTATTGCAAATCCCATTCAAAAATGCCCCTCCCCCCCCCCCATCCTTACTCTCCCTCGATTTACATTTCATTAAGAGCCCTGGCAGATGATTTCGGGTAAAAATATAATAATTTCCCGAGACACCCCGGGTTATTAAAAAGTGTGCAGCGCGAAGAAACAAGCAGAGTGTAAAAAGAAATACAAAAAACGGAACGAAGGTGGGAAAGAAAGAAAGTGTGAGAGTAAAAAAATTGATGGCAAAAGGTTTGGGAGCTAAAAAGCAAGGTGGAAATATAGGAACGGCAGTCTCCGATAAACCCCGATGGAAAAGTAAATGAAACTGCGCAATGAATGTTAAAGGTGTTTATACAGCACTCGTCGCAGTTTGCGTACCCGGAAATTCGCGTTCGTTCGAACTGTAAGGAGAGCAATTGGTGAAATACAGTATCGCGCAAGGGTTATCCGGAAATCGATAAGGAAGTAGACGCTGGATGAACGCTGGTCTTTTGTTACGCAAACAATTCGTTTGGGCGCGTCACGTGACATGAATCGACCCTGGCCTCGTTCTCGGAGCCGCCACATGTGCCCGGATCACTGGTTAACCTACGTGACCGTGCCAAGAATTTGGACGCATTCGCGTCTGCCTTAATATTGGCAACTCAAAATATTTGCATATTGGTATACATTGAAGCCACTCCCCTTTGGTCTGGTGCCATTAGTCTGTTCCGAACGATCAAGAAGAGCTTTAATATATCGACGTTACTACCCCAGTCGAATAACGAACCCGGATGCAAAGTCTCTGTCTAATGGTTGCTCACTCACAGGTGCAATCTTCTGTCTCTGTGTTCAAGATTAAGCTACGTGATCTATAATTTGAAACGTAAATCAATTACTAAGCGATTCTTACATGTATCGATTAATTTTACATTTATCATTTTGTATCACAACCTTTATTTTGAAAATTGTTCAATAACCTGTATCTAATCAGGAGCCCCCTGATGAGATGCAACCAAACTCGAGTCGAAAACACGTCAGCTTTTGTGCTGGAGATCACATTTTGAAAATGAACATCACTTTTCTTAAAGCACGTTTGAAATATTTATGAAGCTTCAATTTCATCTCTGCGCCCAAGCCCGATTAACTCCCTTTTATCTTATTTGCAGAGATTATCTTTGTTAAGGGAATAAAAAATGTTTGTTTTTCATCAACTATGAAAATATGTTTGCCTTGCCAACAAACGCACGAGGAATGTTGTTACACGCCCGACAGTATCACATTTTATTTCGGTGAAAATATTTTGTTTCCAAGCACGAAATCACGTTCGGATATTTCAAATATCCCCTTCCCCCCTTGCACCCTGCTTTCACGATGTGGACTAACTTTTGTGTTGTACATTATCACACTGTTTTTTTAAATTCTTTTATTTTATCTCGTAACTCATCCGATGAATTTAGGTTACAGGATGTAATCAAAGGTAGTAGAGCCCTATTACAAGTGGTCATGATTGGCATGGTTCTAATACAAATAGTGAGGATCATAGATTGGTACATTGGACCAGACCAATAGGCCAAAATTGAATGGCAGGTCGATAAGAAGCTCGGCAACATTCAAATGATAAACATAAGCAATGGCGAACCCCCCAAAATAGTCCCTTTATGTTACGCTCCGCTACGTTGAACTTTACGCTGAATGATTTTCTATCGCTCCCAGCAGTCGATTTTGAATTGCCGCATTGTTCAATGTTGATTGAAAAGATTTTTTAAGCAATAATTTGAACCTTAAACACAGCCACGGTTAAATTGACTTTATTCTTTCCTATTATTTTCTTCCGACTTGGATTGGTCCTTACCTAGAGATATCTTCCTGTGAAACGGCTCGAGGCGTCGTGGAACCATGAAGTGCGAGGGACGATGCGTGCCGAGATTCTTGCGAGTGCGATGTGTTGTTTTCCATTGTCGATACCGAGCCATTTTGTTTCCCTACAAAACCACAACTTTAATCAAAACTTGTTGTCGATACGATTTCCATCTTAAACTTGCAAGACTTTGTTTTAAATGTCAAATTAATTCCAAACTTGTTAAAATATTGAGCCGAGAAGTTACTTTAACGTTGTATCAAATTTTCAAATATTCCCGGGGTTTCTTTTTTCAACTACATTTGCCTTTGAAAAAAGAAAATAACCAATTTATTGATCAACCCTGGAACTTCTGAAAGGTCGAGTTGATTGAAAATAAAAAGGTAATTTCTCATTAGATAAATAAAATCTTGCAATTGAATTACGAGGGAGCGAAAAAATACGTTGCAGAAAAAGAATTTATCTGAGCTAATTGGATACTGAAAAAATACTCATTGAATACTCACGTGGTTGTGGCGATAAAGAGTGATCCGACGAGGGCGGGGGTGGTGGAAGGCTATTTTCTGGTTTAGCTACTAGGAGAACGACCCGATCCTGCGTGGCTTTCAACGTCGCGACGGCGTCCTCGTGCGTTACGTTTTCCAAGTTCTTATCACCCTGCAAAGTATAAACGGTTTGATTAGTTGGCATAAGTATACATTTAGAATCTAATTTATGCGTCGGTATATCTTTTTTTGGCTCGGCCACGTTTTCTAAAGAAAGAAAATTTGTTTCTTCCGTTTCTTTTAGAAGGCGGTCGATTTATATTTTGGAAAAAATAATACAAAAATATGATAATAGCCAAAAGGAGGGTAAAATGTTGGGATAAAAAGATTTGAAAGTTTGCTTTGAGCCAAAGTAGCGTGGACTTTAATTTGACAGATGCGAAAGTTAGCGTGGACGAAATGTAATGAATCGCCAGATGAGCACCGACCGAAATTCCTCTCGCAAAATTGTGTTTGATAAACTGTTATTGTGTTTTGCAACTTTGTTCATCCTTGCCTTTTAAGTTGTATAAAATTACTTTGACAATCGAATTTATATGGAGTTAAATATGAATGTCAATTGACTAAAGTCCTTGCCAATACATTAATTGCAAATACAAGAATCATCATTGCAAATTTGAATTTGATGCGGAGCAACGTCTTTTGATTCAATTTTTCATTGTGTCAACGCGCTTGAACATTCTGCCCAAAAAATCCATTTTTTTTCATTTTCAGTTTTAAGTTTTATATTGGAATAGAAAAAAATTTTTTTTTCAACTTTACACTTTTTCAAATTTTTTTTCACTCGCAATCGCACGTCTTGTGTAACGCGAAATTTGAATAGCACATGACGATCGGAAATCTGATTTGAATATTTTCATCCCTGATGATTGTTGAATTTGTATTTGCATAGAACGAAATAATTTTCTGCAGGCTGATTCAATTTGAGCGCCACAGTGGTCAGGAAAGAAAAAACAAAAGCGCTTCTATAGAGCGAGGAATACATTTGAGTGTTTTCACGAGATCATCACGACGAGTCTGAAGTGACCACTTCCTTGATTCCCCCCCCCCCTTTCCGAGGCGCCGGTTCCTAGCAGATATAAAATGGATATCAAAACTCCGCTATGACCAAATCTCGAATAAGAAAGTAGTAGTCAAAAGTTTGCCAGCGTCCTGACATAAATTTAGTTTGACAAAAATATGACGAACAGATAGATCGAATTAAATGTAATATAAAATTTCAAATCCAGATATAGGGAAAGAGAGAAAAAAATTGCACTTCAATAGGATAAGTTACTGGAAAATTAAATTTCAGCTTTATTTGATTTATTCAAATGAAATTGATCTAATAGTTAAATTTATATATAACATTTTAAACACAAATACCGTGAATTTCAATATATAGGAACACGTTTCAAGAAAAAAAAAAAAATTCCCCAGCTTTATTTAATTAATTTTTATTGTAAAACATTTTTGTGAAATCATGATTTTTTGCTCGGCAGAGCGTTCTGAGAGCGTTTTACACAACACTTCATCAGTTCTAAACTGTTTCCAAATGGTTTTTCGCGTGACAATTTATTTATGCAAGCGAAAATTAGCAGATCATGTTAAAGACGAAGGATTTTTTTTGTCTGGTAGCATCCGATCCAACAGACCTAAGTGCCAAAGATCGCCTTGTCCCGACCTTGATATCTTATTTTAGCATACGATCAACGAACCATGCACCGCACAGAGTCTTTGAAACTAGTTTTACTTGAAAAGTGAGTGTGAATGAAATTACATATTTTTCAAGGTGTTCGTTACGTTATCCACGCACAACTCGTACGCACGTGTACCACAACGTACGCTCCAATTTAATAACAAACTCGCTTCTTGCTCGTTGAATAAAATGATTCCCCTGTGTTTGGATCTTTCAAAACCTTACAATTTTCAGCGTCAGACAGACGTAATAAAAGTGATTGCTCAAACAGGTTAAAACTATTCCCGATAGAACACCAACGTTTTTATATATTTCAACACGATAACAAACCCGATAGATTGAAATTACTTCAGAAATGTAACAAAAACACTATCTCTATTTTGTAACTAATTAGAACAATTTTTTTCGATCAAATGACACATTGTACATTTTTCTGATATGTGTTTTCAGAATTTTTGATACCCCCTACCCCCCCCCCCCAAAAAAACGACAACTTAGT
>JAAMPD010000506.1:48644-59903 GCA_025266255.1 Trissolcus basalis | reverse complement strand
GACACATTGTACATTTTTCTGATATGTGTTTCTAGAATTTTTGTACTACCCCTCCCCCCCCCCCAAAAAAAACGACAATTAGCGTTTTTGATTGACAGAGAAGAAAGCAAACTTGTAACAAGAGTTTATGATAGATTCAAAACTGGATGAACATTATTTTGCTATTAAAAAATTGGCTGTCAATCAAAAGCGCTAATTGCAGTTCTGCCACATTCGTCTAAGAATTCTGAAATACTAATATTGTCTTGTTCTAATTTCTGCCTATATGTTTTTCGATACAATGATTCTGCGCTTATGATATACTGATAATAAGGAATCAGCGGTTTTGATAAACACCGAAAAAATTGGTTCAAAGTAATATCGCAATTAATTTTTTGACGAACAATGGGAGCGAAGATATTTTTATTATTTTATTGCTCGAGATAACGTCCGCACCTTTTGATAAACGAGTGAACGTAAACTTGTAAATCTAGAAAAATAAAAAATATCGATTTTACACTTAGAAGATACTTAAATGAATAAATAAATATGAAAATTGTCACGGAAAAATAGAATGTTCGAAAATAATGTAATGTATTTGTTTAATATACGTTCGATGGACATCTTTGAACAATTTTAAGAAAAACGTTTGCTCAAAATTTGGATTTTCCGTCGTGTGTCTTTTCCGACTCACACTTATTCCCAACTTAGCAAAACATACAAAATAATGTAAAAAACTTTTTTGAAAATTTGTCCGCGAATAAAAAATATATCGACAATTTATTATCATCTTGAAAATATATAACGCGGTAAATCGCCGAGCAATGTATTTTATACCCTACAATTGCACCTGACGGCACTAACCGCGCGATGACAGACATTTATTTTCTTATGTGTTTCCCTGACTTTTTTCATAGCTATTGCAAATATGTTACCATCGCGTGTTATCGTATCCGATCAAATATGCAATAAATTTTTTCATTACTGTATCAACACTTTATTACGAAAAACCCGGGGACTATGATAACATCGTTTCTTATCAGAGCCACGTTTTATAATCGCAAAATAAAAGAAACACAAACAAACAAACCAAGTTACAATTGATATATGAGTTCATAAATGATACATATGCATGTCGATCGATGTAATCAATCCATTTATGTACCATTTCTGGGGCATATATGTTTCCACATACGTCACATTAATTTTTCCATAACTTGGTGTAGATTTTTCAATTTGTATTTGAGAGGTTCGGGGTTCGAATCTCCCTGAACCAATTGGAAAAAGTGTTTTATACTGTAAAAATTAATGTTTTATTTTAAAACTAAATGTCTTATTTTGTCTTTAGTTTTTAAACGTTTTTTGACGCATTCATAAAGAGAAAAAAAAAAAACAAAACAAAGAAAAAGAACATGTCAAAACCATAGTTAGACATATATATAAACATGTTAAAACTATAGTTTTGATATGTTTTAACATGTTTTTAATACAATAAAATATATGTTATAACATGGTTTTTACATGTTTTTGATAACCAGTTAATAATTTTTTTTGAATTTTGAATAAATAGGTCATATATATATATTTGGAAACATATATGTCCCATGTAATAAGTAAATGGGTCCATTGTCTTAAACGTGCCATTTATAGACCCAGATATAAATTTTTTACTTGGGATGAACCACAAATTATTAGAGATCGTTTGAAACTTGTTCGTTAAGAGGACGTGGTGGGTTAATTTGGACACGTGACGTTTGGGAACAAATGTCTAACAATCGGGTGTTACTCACCAAGGCATTCCTGACGGCGACCAATTTGTCGCCAACGACGAGTCGGCCGTCGACCTGCGCTGCGCCACCCTCCATAATTTTCGTGACATATATCCCATTATCGCCTGGAATATGCTGGTTGCCAATGCCGCCAGCGATACTGAAGCCGAGACCTTTGTTACCTTTGACAAGCTCGATTTCCGTCAACTGCATTTGTCGCCGCCGACGAACATACTGCAAATTAAAAAAGCGCTCAATGAAATTTTGATCTGCTCTCCTCGCCTCACTTTTATTAAAGCAAAAAGAGAGAGGGAAAGAGAGAGAGAGAAGAATGAAAAAAGGAAAACGAGAACATCGGCGAAATTAGAATAAAGGCATGATCAAAAGATGCCATCATGCTCGAGTGAAGTTTTTCATTAAGGAGAATAATGGGGGAAAAATCTGCACTCATATTTTGCAATCAGTTTGGAAAACAAACGAAAAAGCTGCGCGGCTCAACGATCTGAAATCGTCAGGCTTGCCGACTGTTTCGACAAGAATTGTCAAACACGTTTCACAAGCCACACTGCTCTCTCGCGCCTAAGCTCGTCTGTCTAAGCTTTATTGATTCGTTTGTTTTCCATTTGAGAGTGTTTTCTCCTCGAAATGTCACATGAAGGTGGGGATTGAAAACGGGATGAAAGAAAAGTTTTAATTTTGATCGAAACTCGGTCTTGTTCACTTTGCAAAGTGATAAATGTATATTTCAATGCAATCCTACATTCGGAATTCTAACAGCTTTTTGTTTTTGGTTATAATTGTTGAAATAAAAAAAATATCTTTTTTTTCAGTTTTAGTTGTTGAAATATTGTTCTCACTTTTCATTTGTTTGTTTTTAGAAAATCGTTCTTCTACGCTTGAGCAAAGAGCGACAGCGAAAAATAATAGGAAGATAGTACGGTTTTATCGGATACGAAGAAAGGATTGGCGTAATAAGGTGGCAGAAGAACGGACCCGTCTACATCAGAAGACATTGCCCATTGTTACATTGCCGCTATCTCAGCGTGTCACGCAACAATTGGACATTTCGACGGGCTCCCGAACCCGACATCGCTCCATTATTTCACTTGATGCCGCTGTGATCTGAATCCAACTCTAAAGTTCGTTTTGCACTTGACAAAACTCTCCTCGTAATTTTATAGATGACAATCAAAATTCAATCGTGTGAATACAATCAGAAATTATTATTATCATTATTTATCTTTCCTTTCATACGATCAATATATATTTTTTTGATAAATAAATTTTATCAGTTTAAGGATATTGACGGGAAGGAAAACTAAAAGATATTGAATAAAAAATGAAACAAAAAAAAAATATATATTTTCAAATTTCGTCAAAAATTCTATAGATCTTACTCTGATGAAAATTATCAAAATTTAGAAATATTTCAAAATCTCTCAAATGTATCTTTAAACTTTATAGGTATTTTCATAAAGAACATTCATATTCAAGTACAAATATAAAAAATGAGGCCCAAAGTAAAAGATTTTAAGATTCGTAAAAATATTTTTGACTATGTTAAAATGAAAAAATGGCTAAAATTTTATCAAAATTCTATATTCTGTTACAGACTACAAAAATCCGTTGAATTAAAACAAACAGTACAAAACATTTGTTAAAGAATTCTACTGCTGGTAAATAATAAAAATACATGAAAAAAAAAAAATCAAATTAACCAAAATATTCTACCTCAAAAAATTTTATTTGTTTTTACTTTTTAACCACTGAGTTGTGATTTAATTACCAAAGAGGTAGAAAATTTGCATGCGAAATTGCTTTGAAATTCAAAAGATAGTTCGATATTATTCAAATCAATAATCAATTTTTTTTTTTTGAATATGAAAAAATTGGGAGAGGAAAAACGAGGGAATTGAAAACGAAAAAGTTTGTCGTACCAGTTTGACGGTGTTTCCGGCTCGTTTGAGAGCATCGACGGCCGTGGCGTGAGGCACGTCGGTGACGGATGCATCGTTCACCTGGAGTATCGTATCGTTGACACGTAGTCGGCCGTCTGCCGAGGCCGCGCCGCCCGGTATAAGTTTTGTGATATAAATAGCAGGATCATTGTTGAAGTGTGGGTTATCCGTGCCACCAGCGATGCTGAATCCAAGACCGGCACCACCTCTTTCCAAAACGATCTCCTCGTATTCCCAGTCATCGTCGCCGTTCACCTAGAACACCCACACAATAACAAGTTTTAAACATTTGTTGTTTTCATTCCGCCACCAAACTCAAATAAACAAATAAGTCATTTCCATTGCGACGAAACTCGAGTACACTTGTGCTTCAATTTATGTCGCCGGATGAATCTGACCGTGACTCAAAAAATGCTAACAAAATGTTTTGTTTTTCTTTCTTCTTCATACTGCAATGGTATTTTAAATGGAGTTTATGAACTTTTCTTTTAATTTCAATGCTAATGAACAACTTGTCCGGAGTGGGGGAGGGAGAAAAGGGGACAGAAAAGAGAGAACCTTAATACTAATTGAGCTGTCCAGCTTGTTGGCGAGCTGTAGACAACCCGCCGTAGTCGCAATTCATAAAGCATGAAAGATTTAAAGTACGTTATTAACCAGAAGTCGCTTCAGCAGGATAATTATTTCATTGCACTTTAGATGTTCGGTCGATGATATTGAACCGACTCATTCTTTTTTCAGGATTCTACAAGCGCCATATTTTTTTCTTCGTTTCAAAAAATAAACCGTCTGATGACCGGACGTAAAACAAACTCTGTTAAATCATTTTCGTCTTCAATTTTTGCCTCGGATTAAATTTTCCAGTCTCTCTTTAAAGTTTATTTTTCAATTTTTTTTTTCTCTTTTTTTTTTTTTTTGCTACAAGAAAAAATTTTTCTCACAAAAATGTTTCACCTAAAAGGGGAGAGTGGAAAGAAAATATTTTTTACAACCACTTTGATCAAGATTTTCATCCGCTTGATATCAATGTCGCGGATTAAAATGACAAAGTGTATCCGCCGACGTTTAACCATCAAGATAATGATGTAATCTAACTTTTATGTGACTCTCGATACGGTTTTACGATGAGTTGCGATCAAACAGCGCTTTATTTACCCCGCGCCGTTCACGGTAATATTTCGGTGCAAAGCAATTCCTCGAGAACTCGTTACAATCAATGCACGTCGCAAAGGCAGACGTTATTTTTTGCACAATTTATAGCAGCCTTGGCACAAGCGAATGAAAACAGCAAACGATATGCATCCAAACGTGCGCGCTGATTATTTTCTCGTGCAACAATTTTTTTTTCTCTCTCCTCTTCTATTGTGATAAATCGGGTCTGACGAGAGGCAATTTACTCCCGGCGCGTTTTGTATCAAATTGTTGACATTTACCATTTTGGAACCTCGTCGCGACATTTTCGATGACAGTCTGATTTCACACTATCGCATCTTAACCATCACAAAACGTACAACTTTTTTGTAAATTCATTCACTTGGACAACAAAATGAAAAACATTGTCTATTCATTGAAACGAGAAAACCACTTTGCAATCACATTTTCGAACTGGTTTGCCGAAGGTTTTTTGTTTTTGTTTTTTCCTGCTACGATAATTATCAACTGATTGGAGGAATAATTTGCCGTGGTTTTTTTTTATCCTGGATTTTTTTTCATCTATTTTTATCTTCCCTCTCTTTTTTTAGTGACAATGATTCGTTTGATTTGTAGTGTCAGAAAGTAGGTATCACAGACTAGCACACACGAGCGGTATCAAAAGCGCCGATATGACATAACCGGAGGAATGCTGTAAATAATAACGCGGTGTATTTATAATTGCGCGAATGAATTCAATCAGCGTCATATCGCGGCACGAAGATGTAACGATGTGAGTGGCCGTTGTTTCACGCGCGACAAGCCATGCCACACAACTGGGCAGTGTTCGCTCGCTCTCTCGGCCGCTCGAGTCATCGCTATTATAATATTAGACCGGTCGTAAGCTATTTCCGAGCAACTATGAAAATACACGAACGACACGCGTTTACCGACACTAACGCGCTTCCTCGTCCACGATCCCGATACAATGTTTTTTTTTCATCTCTTTTTACTGTCATTTGCAACGTTGCAATTCCTTGGTGTTTATATTAAAAAAAATGTTAAAAAAATAACAATCAGTTTCGTGCAATTCATTTTGTTCAATCATCATTACGAGGGTCTGTCAGGCTCTGGTTCTTCAACCGGTATTTTTTTCGATATCCGTTGATAAAATAGGGTTTTGCACTGTCAAAAAAAAAGTTAACAATTTCTGAGAATAGTTTTCCATGGAAAAAACTAGCCGATTTGTATTATTAAGTTTGTTTTGAAATTTGAAGATTACAAAAATGAGATTTTGTAAAAATGTGACCTAATATTATTATTATTTGCAACCGACCGAAGTTCTAATTTTGGTTTGCCCCATGTATTAAGTAACGAACTTTTTCACATTCCAACCTTTTCTAACCTTGCACGTCTGTTATTCAGTAGCTCCCAACACGATCGTAACGCCATCTTCGGAAGTGTACTACTGGAATCCCGATGAAAATAATGTTTATTCACATAAATTATAAAGTAATAAGTTAATATTGCTTCGTTTAAAAAAATAATATTCCGCCTGTAGATTATGAATGTATACTAACTGTTACAGAGAAAATCATAACATCAACATGTTCTCGGAATTTCAGGAGTTATGATTTCCGTTTGTTTACCTTTTTTCGTTACGCTATTGATAATCTGTATGGATTCTTTTTTAAATTTACGAAAAAAATTTACCTTTCATAAATGAAATAAATTATAATTTATGCAAATATTTATTTTAAAATATAAACTAAAATTTTTATTAATTAGTTTTTCAATTTAATATTTTTGATAAATTTTTGAAATTCAATTTACAAAAGGAGTTAATTTTCAAATAATTGATTCGATTATGACAATTTTTATTTTTCAAAAATATCAACTTGAATCTTTATGAATTATTTGTAAATTGTTGAAATTCAGTTTATGATAATGAATTTGATGACAATTAAAGAAAAATTTTTTTTTCAACAAAATAACAACTTCAATCTTTATTAGTTATTTGTAAAAATTTGAAATTCAATTTATAATAATTAATTTACAATAATTAATTTGATTATAACAATTTTTTTTTTTACAAAAAAATATCAACTTCAATCTTTATTAATTATTTGTAAATTTTTGAAATTGTTTTTAAATGTTTGTTTGGAAGTTAATACGGTTTAACATGTTAAAACAAGTGCAATATATTACTTAATTTTTGTTAGATACAAAAGTTGTGATTTTTATGGGTTAAAAGCAACCTTGATTTTGCTATTTCAATGTAATGTCAGGGAAAACAAGATCTTAAAGATCTACCATGCATGCGACATCTGTACACGACGGTACAAAGCTCGAGGTGTTGTTTCGGTTAGACACAGTCGGAAACAATATCCCCCGAGTGTGTCGCAAAGTGCATTTCGCATTACTGCGCGGAGCACACAATGCAAGCGTGTTTAAAAAGTTTGGTTTGCGAGTCGGAAACAACGCGCGGCTCGTAAATAATATATACGATGTTCTTCGAACGCAGGCTCTCAATGCGCAGCTTGGAATTTACCTTGATTTACAAATGAGAGTTTATAATTTAGAATTCGCGGGATTGTGTGTGGCCCACCCCCGAGCTTTCTGCTTTCCAGACACATTTGAATTTTCACCCCGACTAAAACTGTTATATATTTTTTTGTGTGTCTATTCAAATCTCAACGGAGGAGTTTCATTAAATCTCACCCATTTGGACTATGCTTTTATTAACGCTTGTTTTATCAACCTTTTGTACCAATCATTTAAAATTGTTCAATATCAGAAAAAAAACGTATCATATTCGTCAAAGTCTTATTTTCTTGTCGTTTTTATTTTATTTTATTTTTTTCATTCTGTAAAGATTATTATTTTATTTCTCATATTCATATATTGATAAGAATTCGGCGATTTCTTTTCTTATTCGCCAAATTCTTTTCAATACGATACGAGCCTTTAAACGTACATTAATTTTCTCTTCAAAGAATCACATTTTCACGATGCATTTTACAACAACAATTTTTTGATACATAATCCAGGAACTTGACGATGATTTTTTAACACATCATGAGTTGTTTATGTATTGCAGAATTGTTCCTCAAGATAAGGGGGGAGGGGGTGAAAAAGTTTACTTTGACCCAAATTCTTATACTCTTTCTGGTAAGCGCATTTTCCGTCGTATAACTTCAAATTCCATTAGAATGCTAATGTACACTTAAGCTCGTAATCGTCGTGTCGGTAAAAATTGAGCTTCATTTGAGAGCAAGCGCCGTTCATTTTTTTTAAATCGCTGCTTAACATTTTTTACACCGTCGAAAGTAAGAAGAAAAAAAAAATAACAAACGTCTAATTGGCAGCAGAAAATTGTCGAAAAACAAAAGCTATCAAGGGAGGGGGGTGGGGGAGGGATAACTGCACGGCAAATATCAAACTTTGATTCTCATCTGGAAGCGATTGATAAGCACGAAACACATTAAGGTGGATCGATAAAACCGACACGCGAGACTGGAAGCGCGCGAGGGTGAAAAATTTTGTGATGAACTTTGCGACAAGTTTCGCTTATCAATTAGCAAAGTAATTGGTAGGATTAATGAGACATAATTCAATTTTCGCGCGCTTTACTAGATTCTCATGGGTCGTGATGCAATTGCAGTAATTGATTGCGATGGGTGTTTATGGCAATGGGTGAACGGGACAAAGCTGTCCCTTATTTCCGAAACTAATTAGCGAGCGAAAATTTGTTTCAAGTTGGAAAAAGTTGTAGCTGTAATCGTAGGTAGAAATAGCAGTCGCGGAAAGGGCGCTTGAGACAGTGCCCTCTGGTGAGTGCATTAGCAAAATTGGAGTGACTCCAACTTTGTCGCACGAGATCTCTCTGCGGTTCAAACTTAGCATGTAGCCGAACGCGTATCGTCCTTGGCAAAGTTATACATTTTAACTGCACGACAAACTTGTGAATCAAGAAACTAATTGTGCCCTCATTCATCCGACTCACAAAAAACCACTCATCGTCACTCTCGCCGATTTTCTCCGCCGTCTCTTTCACCCATTTAGCTAATGGCAAATTACTTTGCTCGCCTAAGAGTGTATGTAAGCGCTAATTATTCTCCACAGTTAGTAATATCATTTTTCTCAACTTCCTTAGACACATATCAAAGTATGTTTATTTATTCACCATTATGAAAAAAAGCTTACCGTTTCTTTAAGCTTTTTCTCAAAAACGTCATAAAAACTCTTAAAATGTTTTTCAGTCAAAACGCTATATGATTTGCACTTTTATTAAAAAGTCTTCAGTTAACGTTTGTAACCTTTTTAGGATTTTAAGCGGTGCTTGTCATTCAGACGAGCACCGTACACTTTTTGTTCATCACTTGCACGAATTTTGTCAAATACATATTTTTATTCGAAAACTGTCTGTAATAAAATATTTTTGCAAATTTTAAGCTTTGTCTAATTTTCGTCCAAATTAGTTGTTAAATATTGACTGTTTGTTAAAAGAATATAATTTTATTAATCATATTCAAACGATAACTTTGATTTTAACATCATTATTCGTTAATAATCAACCACTTTTGTCAGTTATGTTACAGTGTTTGAAGTAAATGGTGAATATTCATCAGATTCTTATGCGAGATAAAAGGTTCTGAGAATCAAGTTATACTCATAAAATAACCGAAATAATCAAGTCATGAACAAAATATACTAATAAATATTTAGTTGATCGAGGCATGCTATGGATAATTTACCATGATGTTAAAACATACACTTAACTGTTAATGCATCAAAAAGATTCTAAAATTCACTTTTGTCGCTGGGAGCTGGATTTATTTGATATTATCTGATATAATTTTTGATTTTAAAATGAACAAAGTCCTGCTGAATTTCGTATAAAATAGAAAAGAAAAGTCACGTCACTCCATTTTAACGATAATTCATAAAAATACTATGTTAAATGTCTCGCACAAAGGTTGTATATAATTTGAGCAAATACGCTTTTTTTGAAATTCATCATTTTTTAAATATATATTATTAAAAATGATGTGTTCAAAAAGAGGGGGAATCAGCGCAATTAATATACAATTTCCATCCAAGAAACTTGATGAATTAGAAAATCATTATTCGGTTATTATTATCAGGGGTTAAATTTCCAAATGTGTATATAAAAAATATCTATGATATGGAAATCTGAATGCCCTAAACTAAAAAATTTAACCGGACGAAAATTTGTATGAAGGAGATGTAAATATTTTTCGTGGGTCTGCTGGCAAAAATATAGCAAACTTTACGACTGTCATAAAGACAGCGATGAAACGAAAATTTATATCTCAATCGAGTAATGAATAATCCAATCACGTCTCCTTATGAATTCCAGTTCAAACAGATAATTTGACCCGCGTGTGCAAAGTTGAATCAAATTTAGTTGCAAAGTTATAGATACTAACTAATCTCTCATCTGCTTCCTTCTGGTAAGTTTTTTTTCTCCCTGAAAGTTTGAATGTAAATTAGAATATCAAACGAATGAAAATATTGCAAATCAAAATGAGAACGCGGAGTTAAGATGTACCTTTGTTTTGACTGTTATGTTTTATGGTTAGTGCGAACAGGGCGAGGCGGCATAAACTAGATGAGCCGAAACGAAAGAGGCACCAGGCAATTTTGTGTACGCACGACAAACGAAAACACAGAAAGACAGCCACGAGAGAAAACTCAGCTACGTGACTGGGATAACGCGTGGATGGCTGCTTGCTCAGATTCAACCTCTCGGTCTTTTTCACTCGAGTATACAGAGAAAATACAACATTGGAATAAATTTACAAGCCTTCAAACGAATTAATTATGTACTTCTTTCGTTCACTCCAATTTTTTTGCACAGTCAAAACACACCAAAAACATTTATTCTTCTTAAAATTCTCTTGCTGTAAAATTTTCGTTGAATAAAATTATACGCTGTGATTCTTCTCTCTTTTTTTTTTCACCACTCCAATTAAGTACTCCTGGAGGTAACGATGAAAAAAAAAAAAAACTAAAACTTTGTTTCTGGTGCTCTTTCGTGTAGATTTATTGTACACGAGTATACAGAGCGGCGATTAATTACTTTTCAGAGGTCAATTTATTTTGCGCGACTCTCAAGATTTTTGGAACAGATTCGCGCGTTACTTACGTCAACTACGAACTTTATCGCAGCAAGTGTAAATACGGTTTCACGTTGACTTTTTCGTAAGCTACTTATTTCGCGGCTGCTTTTTCGATAAACATAATTTTTCTTCACTCGGCTGCTGAAATCCCACGTGTTTATCTTAATTACCTCATACTTTGAAGCGCATTACTACATTTTGTTCGTCTCTTTTTTTTCTTTCATTTTTCATTTTTTTTTTTTTTTTTTTTTTGTAATGGTCATCTATATCATCCCT